>CAWUFW010021436.1:0-120852 GCA_963921515.1 Calotriton arnoldi | reverse complement strand
AGGGAAAAGTTGTGAGCAGGTGTTCCTCCTTTTCAAAAGAAGTATTATTGTTAGGGGGTAATTCCTTGTTCAAATAACACACATTAATCCAGATTGATTTGAGTGAAGGTAGTTCTTTTTATTCACCACATTATTATGATCATTTCACTTGTTTTTGGTTTTTCGTAAAGCAGATTTTTAGAAAAAGTGAACAGCCGACACGTGTTTCGCCCTATGTGGCTGATAGGGCCAGGGCTTTCTCAAGGCTGCATTTAGAGAAGAGAGAAAAAAGTGTCAATAATCCCGCGCAGAGTTTCCCCAAGGAGAAAGGGGACACCATCCGAGTGTGCAAAGTGATGGAGAGAAAGAAAAGGAGGTGTTGTGTGTGAGGTATAGGGGTTAAATCAAAGGAGTGTATTGAGACAAAGGATTTATTTAAACCAATTTTACCTAAAATCCTGAGAGAAAGGGAGTGAACCCACCATAAGCTAGAATTTATATGGTCATGCTTATATTACAAGAAAGACGGAGTTGTTGGAAGAGAGGAGAAAGCAGAAAAAGGGGGGACTGGTGCTGGCGAGCATGAGTTAGCAGTTAAATTTAAATGTCAGAAGAATTGACGTGATGAGACGATTATTGCCCTAAAAGTATTCAAAAAGTGCGTGAGTTCATGCAGGGTCCGGTCATGCTAAACAGAAAAGGGGATTAAGTCAGTTATACGGTATACAATACCTAGTCTTTACATTCTAACATCATGGTATCAGCGATGAGTCTGTACATTTTCAAATTAATGGTAAGACATTGTGATTAAAATCCAATACCTGCAAGGACAAGCGTATTATTTACGACATGTTCCAAACCATTTGGAGGTAGCATTTGAAACGGCATTTGAGAAAACATATGGCAGAGCATAATGCAGTTTGAGGTCTTAATATTTGATTTTGTCATAGAAACCCCAACAGGTGTGTAGTGATATTTATCCCTTTTAAACGGATGGTCTATTTGTGTAAGTGGTCTGTTTGTTATATAGAACAAATTGTGCAGACAGCAGTAAAACAACGTGATTTTTCTGTTCGCGCAGCGGCACTTACAAAGGTTACATGAAAGAACGGTACCAAACACAGTATGTATATTGTTTTAGTAGAAAACAAAAACGGCTTCTGTATAGGGGTGTAAGTAAGCTTCGTTTATACCGAAGGGACAGCTTGTAGTCAAACTCGAGTTACACTGACCACATCATCCAATGTCAAGATACATTAAAATCGCCAGTGTCTACCGGCTAATTTATTTAGAGGCTAATTTTTTGTTTGGAGTAAAAGTTTCAGCGTCTATAGGAAAACGGGCAGGAAAGCAAGAAAACGCGCTTTGTTGTGGCGTATAAAATCAAAACTGAGCAAGTAAAAAGCATAAAATGCTCAGGGCTACCTTACAGCGGCAAATAGCCGGACGGGACGAGGAGACGGCCATGCGGGGGTACAGCAGACACTTGCTTGGTAGTCATGAGAAGAGTAGTATCTCGTCGGGTCCTAGGATAATTCCTCAATGTGCGGTAGTGATTTTATCGCCATTTTAATAGCGAGTGAGATCAAGGTGACCCGGAAATGAAATTGCTAGCATCACCGGAAGTGGAATTTCGAGCAGAAAGGCTAGACGGCAAATTATGTCTCCAGCCAGACGTTTATTACTTAAAACACATAACTGTCAAAATTGCAGAATTAGTATGAGAACAGATTTGTGCAGCTAAAAAAGTTATTTACAGTTAGTATGTCCACAAGATTTGGAGCGATGGTTTGGAGAGGAAAGTGCAAGTAGGGCGTATCAGCGCCGACGCCATATTAGAATGGTTACTTTCTAAAGGTCATTATTGGAGCAGAACCCCAATGAGTCTAGTCAGGTTGTTATGCAAGGAAATAGAAAAGTGTTCGCTAAAGCATTGCTAGTGGCGTTTGAGAACAAGTATATACAGCTAAAGAAAGTTTTATTCACAGAAGTTGAACCACAGATTGGAAAGGAGAAGGTAAATAGAGCAAGAGAGCGCCGCCGTCATATTGGAATAGTTACTTCCAAAGGGCAAAGTCAGACGGGACCCCCAGTGACTAATCAGATTTATGTACGGAAAATTAATAAAATATTAATGAAGCGACTCCAGTTGCGTCTAGGAAAAGGATTCTATTCTTATGAAATAATTAAAGTAAGAGAGAACTACGGTATGCAAAGGCAAGCGAAGGGTAGTTGTGAGCTGGTATGCGTATGTTAAAGGTGTCAATTGGTCAAAGAATAGATAACTCCGACAGGCTCTAAATTGCTCAATCAGATTGGATTAATCAAATGGTTGCATACTAGCAAAATTACATACTGGCTAAAGTCAAATGTGGCTCTACACTTTGTTGTTCTAGACTTATGTTGACAATGGGTCGACCGGGATGTACAGTATGACCTAGTTGGTTGGCTTGTGGCAGCCTGAATTTCAGGAAAAGGAAACGATGGCCAAGATGGCAACCGTCCCATTGAGTCTATAACTTAGAAGTGTCCACTGGACAGCGGCGGCAAGGTTTGAGTTTGAGCAGAGGTATTAGAGCTAAAGAGAGAGGATGAACGGGACAATATAATCGAAGCAGGAGTACCAGAGGTGGGTTAGTGTAAAGAGGATAATATAAAGTGCGGAGTGAGACATTGCAGTAAGGCCAGCAGGTAAACTGAGCTATAATGGGGAGTTAAGTTATTGGGGCGATATGTAAATGAGTTTGCCAGAGGAGGGATATCATATGTGACCTGGAAATGGTAAATGTTTTCCTTCGTGTAGGGTTACAGATTTGTCGACTATTTACACACATTTTTTAGGCAAGTACAGATCTTATAGGTCATTGTGAAGTTGTGCGTTTGGACAGTATGGCGGCATGTTCGTGGATGGACTTCTGGCCAAATTGTTGGTTAAAATCATTGTTTAAAGCCAGTGATGCCACTCATGTTCTTTATTGAGGCCTTTTTCCACCGTCTGCAGGCCTATGATAAGCGCACTTTCCTCCTTCCGTAGGCGTAGTTCCAGGTTTCCGCCTCGTTTGTGTTGTTTCAGTTTTTTTAGGCCAATGAAGGTAAAGTTACGTTGATGGTAGTGTTGTGTGAAGAAGTGTTCCACTAGGGGTTGTCTAGTGTCTGACTTGTGGATGTTTCGGTAGTGCTCTTGGATGCTGATTTTCAAGGGCCTGATGGTGCTCCCAATGTAGTGTAGATCACACGAGCAGGAGATGAGGTAGATTACATTGGTGCTTTCACAATTAATAAAATCATTGATCTTGTGCAGTTTGCCGTTGATAGTGACTTCTTTTGTTCTTGATTTGCCCAGTTTGCATATCGAGCAGTTCGAGCAGTTCGAGCAAGTGTAAAAGCCTTTAGGTTGTGGTAAAAGCTTGGCAGGACCCAATTTTATTTCCAGGAAAGATGGACATAGGATGTCTCTCAAGTTCCTACTTCTGGAAAAACTAAACTGTGGTTTGTCATGGAGCACTTTGGATATTGTTGGGTTCTCTTTCAAAAGATGCCAATTTTTGTTCAAAGTTTTTCGGATATATTGGTGTCCATTATTGTATTGTGTATTGAATCGGATTGCTGATTTACTTTCTCTAGTGCGATTATTATGAAGCAACTGATGTCGTTCAGTGTCAGCAAACCTCCTCTGAGCTTTATTTAAGACTTGTATTAGGTATCCTCGTTGTTTTAGGCGTTGAGTAATTTCGTTGGAGTTTACTGTATAATCTTCATTTGAGCTACAATTCATGTGAGCTCGACGGTATTCGCCTGCTGGGATATTGGTGATAGTGTGATTTGGATGGCTGCTGGATGCATGTAATATTGAGTTTGCAGAGGTCGGTTTTCTGTGTATTTTCGTGTGCAGTTTATTGTTCTCGATGTAGATTGTGAGATCTAGGTATTCAATTTCAGTTTTGGAAATGATATATGTGATCTCAATTCCCCATTTACTGGGGGTGAGGGAATCGATGAACCGTTTCAAATGTTCTTCAGATCCTTGCCAGTCCAGCAGAATGTCATCAATATACCTGCCCCACATGATGATGTTATTGGTGAGGTCATCTGGTCTTTCTCCCCAAAGCCAGTGTCTCTCTGCCTCACCCATCAGGAGGCAGGCATACGGTGGTGCAAATTTGGCCCCCATGGCTGTACCCTGGAGTTGTATGAAAAAATTGCCATTGAAAAGGAAATAGTTGTTGAATAGGCAGAATTCCAACATATCCAGTATCATGTTATTTCTGGCTGTAAGGTGAACGGATCTGGTCTGTAGAAATTTTCTAGTTGCTGCAATCTCATCTGTGTGTTTGATTGAGGTGTAGCGACTGGTGACATCGATTGAAGAGAGGACATAATCTTCTTGCCAGACTATGTTCTCTAACTTTTGTAGGACATCTTTGGTGTCTTTGATGAAAGAGGGGAGGTCCCGCATGAGGGGTTGAAGTTCTGCGTCAATAAACGCACCCACATTAGAGCAGATTGAGTCGATTCCTGCAATGATTGGTCTACCTTTAGGTATTCTTCCTGGTTTATGAACTTTTGGCAAGAGATAAAGAGTTGGGGTGATCGGATTGTCAATGTATAGTAGTTGTTTTTCTTCCAAGGTTAACAGGTCTTTTTTATACCATGCAGTACGGAGTTGGAGAAGTTTCGCTTGGATTTCTTTTATGGGATTTTGATCAAGTTTTAGGTAGCAGGTTGTATCACTTAGTTGTCGGTGGGCTTCTTCCAAGTAGTCTGAGGTGTTTAGTATGACAACATTCCCTCCTTTGTCCGCTTCCTTTATTGTAAGAAGGGGGTCATTTCTTAATTCTGTCAGAGTCTTTCTCTCTTTAGTCGTTATATTTTTTGATATGTATTTCTGTTTCAATTGAAATTTTTCAAATTCTTTGTCCAGGTCTTTATTAACAGCTTTGAGAAACATATCAATGGAGTTGCCAGATGGTAAAGCTGGTGTAAATTTAGATTTATTTTTGAGAGGGTTGGGTTTGGAATGGAAAATGTCTATTCCCAATTCCTCAGCAGTGGTTGTCAGTGATTCCAGATTATCTGGTATGGTGTCCATGGATAAATTCGTCAGGAGGTTGATGTTTTCTAGATCTTGTGCAGTAAGGTCACTACTCGGGTTATCTCTTGCTATTGATGCACGTCGCGTGGGGTTGTCTGTAAAAAAGGAGTGCAGTTTTAATTTCCTCGTAAGCTTGAAAAGGTCAACCTTCGTTTGGACAAGGTCCCACTGACTTGTAGGACAGAAAGATAGGCCTTTATTTAAAATTTGGTTATGAGTCTCAGTAAGTACAGTTGAGGAGAGATTGATCACTAAATTGTTGGGCATTATTTCTGAATGTGGCCCGATGTGTTGTGTAATTCCTTTTTCCTGGCTCTTGTCTGTACATCCACGCCACTTGGTTTTGGTGACGACAGGTTGGGTGGTCTGGTGCGGTTGTCTTGGGCAGTGCCCAGGCGATGTCGTTGTACCTCCTCCCGAAAATTTACCTTTGGTCGGGTGTTACTGGTAGTTGCAGATTCTTCCACTGATTCTGCTTCAGAGGACAAAGGAGTTTCTGTTGAGTTGCTCATGAGGGTTGATGGCGTCGTTGTAGTGATGTTATCATATTTTTGGGCGAATGTATAGACCCTGCCCGATTGATAGTCAGTCAGGTCTCTTCGAAATTTGCGATTTTTTCTTTGTATTATGTCTTCTTCATGTACATCTAGAATTTTGTTTAGAATTTCATAATTTTTAACCGTGATATCACCCCAGTTAGCATCCTCGATTCTTTTTGAAAGGGCGTCGACTTCCAGTTTGTTTTTTTCAAATTCCTCCTGGGCTAGGTCTATCAGCTGACAGAGCATGTTGTTTGAGGCAGTACGTAGATTGTCTTCCCAAAGTTGTAATTTGTCCGGAGCCGTGGTCTCTATTGGGGGGAGTATTAGAATCCGTAAACCTCTTGGGATAAGGTTATGTTCTAGATATTTTTTCAGGGATGCTCCTTCCCACCATTTTGATGTTTCTTTTTTAGCGGCCTTTTCCAGAGCCTGGAAGGTACCTTTTGCCGATAGAGGATTTGGAGTACTAAGTGGTTTTGAGATGCCAGCACCAGATGGGTCAAAGTCTTCTTCCAGTCTGTTATTTCTTCTTTCACGACGATTGTCATAGTTAGACATTATGTATTAATTTATTCTTCAGAGTGGCTTAGATGAGTCACAGGTAACCAGTCAACAGGATCCTTATAGTATAAAGTAGAAAGAAGAGTGAACAGTCCAGAGATCCTGATACTGGATATGAATCCCTAGTGTTGGGGAGAAAGACCAGATGACCTCACCAATAACATCATCATGTGGGGCAGGTACATTGATGACATTCTGCTGGTCTGGCAAGGACCTGAAGAACATTTGAAACGGTTCATCGATTCCCTCACCCCCAACAAATGGGGAATTGAGATCACATATATCATTTCCAAAACTGAAATTGAATATCTAGATCTCACAATCTACATCGAGAACAATAAACTGCACACAAAAATACACAGAAAACCGACCTCTGCAAACTCAATATTACATGCATCCAGCAGCCATCCAAATCACACTATCACCAATATCCCAGCAGGCGAATACCGTTGAGCTCGCATGAATTGTAGCTCAAATGAAGATTATACAGTAAACTCCAACGAAATTACTCAACGCCTAAAACAACGAGGATACCAAATACAAGTCTTAAATAAAGCTCAGAGGAGGTTTGCTGACACTGAACGACATCAGTTGCTTCATAATAATCGCACTAGAGAAAGTAAATCAGCAATCCGTTTCAATACACAATACAATAATGGACACCAATATATCCGAAAAACTTTGAACAAAAATTGGCATCTTCTGAAAGAGAACCCAACAATATCCAAAGTGCTCCATGACAAACCACAGTTTAGTTTTTCCAGAAGTAGGAACTTGAGAGACATCCTATGTCCATCTTTCCTGGAAATAAAATCGGATCCTACCAAGCTTTTACCACAACCTAAAGGCTTTTACACTTGCTCGAACTGCTCGATATGCAAACTGGGCAAATCAAGAACAAAAGAAGTCACTATCAATGGCAAACTGCACAAGATCAACGATTTTATTAATTGTGAAAGCACCAATGTAATCTACCTCATCTCCTGCTCGTGTGATCTACACTACATTGGGAGCATCATCAGGCCCTTGAAAATCTGCATCCAAGAGCACTACCGAAACATCCACAAGTCAGACACTAGACAACCCCTAGTGGAGCACTTCTTCACACAACACTACCATCAACGTAACTTTACCTTCATTGGCCTAAAAAAACTGAAACAACACAAACGAGGCGGAAACCTGGAACTACGCCTACGGAAGGAGGAAAGTGCGCTTATCATAGGCCTGCAGACGGTGGAAAAAGGCCTCAATAAAGAACATGAGTGGCTTCACTGGCTTTAAACAATGATTTTAACCAACAATTTGGCCAGAAGTCCATCCACGAACATGCCACCATACTGTCCAAATGCACAACTTCACAATGAACTATAAGATCTGTACTTGCCTAAAAAATGTGTGTAAATAGTCGGACAAATCTGTAACCCCACACGAAGGAAAACATTTACCATTTCCAGGTCACATATGATATCCCTCCTCTGGCAAACTCATTTACATATCGCCCCAATAACTTAACTCCCCATTATAGCTCAGTTTACCTGCTGGCCTTACTGCAATGTCTCACTCCGCACTTTATATTATCCTCTTTACACTAACCCACCTCTGGTACTCCTGCTTCGATTATATTGCCCCGTCCATCCTCTCTCTTTAGCTCTAAACCTCTGCTCAAACTTAAACCTTGCCACCGCTGCCAGTGGACACTTCTAAGTTATAGACTCAATGGGACGGTTGCCATCTTGGCCCTCGTTTCCTTTTCCTTTTTCTGAAATTCAGGCTGCCACAAGCCAACCAACTAGGTCATACTGTACATCCCGGTCGACCCATTGTCAACATAAGTCTAGAACAACAAAGTGTAGAGCCACATTTGACTTCAGCCAGTATGTAATTTTGCTAGTATGCAACCATTTGATTAATCCAATCTGATTGAGCAATTTAGAGCCTGTCAGAGTTATCTATTCTTTGACCAATTGACACCTTTAACATACGCATACCTGCTCACAAATACCCTTCGCTTGCCTTTGCATACCGCAGTTCTCTCTTACTTTGATTATTTCATAGGAATAGAATCCTTTTCCTAGACGCAACTGGAGTCGCTTCATTAATATTTTATTAATTTTCCGTACATAAATCTGATTAGTCACTGGGGGTCCCGTCTGACTTTGCCCTTTGGAAGTAACTATTCCAATATGACGGCGGCGCTCTCTTGCTCTATTTACCTTCTCCCTTCCAATCTTTGGTTCAACTTCTGTGAATAAAACTTTCTTTAGCTGTATATACTTGTTCTCAAACGCCACTAGAAATGCTTTAGCAACACTTTGCTATTTCCTTGCATAACAACCTGACTAGACTCATGGGGTTCTGCTCCAATAATGACCTTTAGAAAGTAACCATTCTAATATGGCGTCGGCGCTGACACGCCCTACTTGCCTTTTCCTCTCCAAACCATCGCTCCAAATTTTGTGGACATACTAACTGTAAATAACTTTTTTAGCTGCACAAATCTGTTCTCATACTAATTCTGCAATTTTGGCAGTTATGTGTTTTAAGTAATAAACGTCTGGCTGGAGACATAATTTGCCGTCTAGCCTTTCTGCTCGAAATTCTACTTCCAGTGACGCTAGCAATTTCATTTCCGGGTCACCTTGATCTCACTCGCTATTAAAATGGCGATAAAATCACTACCGCACATTGAGGAATTATCCTAGGACCCGACGAGATACTACTCTTCTCATGACTACCAAGTAAGTGTCTGCTGTACCCCCGCATGGCCGTCTGCTCATCCCGTCCGGCTATTTGCCGCTGTAAGGTAGCCCTGAGCATTTTATGTTTTTTACTTGCTCAGTTTTTATTTTACACGCCACAACAAAGCGCGCTTTCTTGCTTTCCTGCCCGTTTTCCTATAGACGCTCAAACTTTTACTCCAAACAAAAAATTAGCCTCTAAATAAATTAGCCTCTAGACACTGGCGATTTTAATGTATCTTGACATTGGATGATGTGGTCAGTGTAACTCGAGTTTGACTACAAGCGGTCCCTTCGGTATAAACGAAGCTTACTTACACCCTTATACGGAAGCCGTTTTTGTTTTCTACTAAAACAATATACATACTGTGTTTGGTACCGTTCTTTCATGTAACCTCTGTAAGTGCCGCTGCACGAACAGAAAAATCACCTTGTTTTACTGCTGTCTGCACAATTTGTTCTATATAACAAACAGACCACTTACACAAATAGACTATCCGTTTAAAAGGGATAAATATCACTACACACCTGTTGGGGTTCCTATGACAAAATCAAATATTAAGACCTCAAACTGCATTATGCTCTGCCATATGTTTTCTCAAATGCCTTTTCAAATGCTACCTCCAAATGGTTTGGAACATGTCATAAATAATACGCTTGTCCTTGCAGGTATTGGATTTTAATCACAATGTCTTACCATTAATTTGAAAATGTACAGACTCATCGCTGATACCATGATGTTAGAATGTAAAGACTAGATATTGTATACCGTATTACTGACTTAATCCCCTTTTCTGTTTAGCATGACCTGACCCTGCATGAACTCACGCACTTTTTGAATACTTTTAGCGCAATAATCGTCTCATCAAGTCAATTCTTCTGATATTTAAATTTAACTGCTAACTCATGCTCGCCAGCAGCAGTCCCCCCTTTTTCTGCTTTCTCCTCTCTTCCAACAACTCCGTCTTTCTTGTAATATAAGCATGACCATATAAATTCTAGTTTATGGTGGGTTCACTCCCTTTCCCTCAGGATTTTAGGTAAAATTGGTTTAAATAAATCCTTTGTCTTAATACACTCTTTTGATTTAACCCCTATACTTCACACACACCTCCTTTTCTTTCTCTCCATCACTTTGCACACTCGGATGGTGTCCCCTATCTCCTTGGGGAAACTCTGCGCTTGATTATTGACACTCTCTTCTTTCTTCTCTAAATGCAGCCTTGAGAAAGCCCTGGCCCTATCAGCCACATAGTGCGAAACACGTGTCGGCTGTTCACTTTTTCTAAAAATCTGCTTTACGAAAAACCAAAAACAAGTGAAATGATCATAATAATGTGGTGAATAAAAAGAACTACCTTCACTCAAATCAATCTGGATTAATGTGTGTTATTTTAACAAGGAATTACCCCCTAACAATAATACTTCTTTTGAAAAGGAGGAACACCTGCTCACAACTTTTCCCTCAACTGTTCATTCAAGGCTGTAAAGGTCCAGAGCCTTGAGCAAAAGTTCCTCCAACAACACTAGGGATTCATATCCAGTATCAGGATCTCTGGACCGTTCACTCTTCTTTCTACATTATCTTAGCTGTGTGACTCCCTTACCCTGACTAGAATGAGGGTCCCTACTTGGGCAGGGTGCAAACCACTTCCACCTAGAGACCCCATTTCTAACATAGGTGGCAGTGGTGGGCTAGGACTTGTGTTTGTACTTTACATACAGTGATTGGTGTACACTTCTCCATATCGCAGACCATTACGCAACCACATACTGTTTTTGATTTTTCTCTTCTCTGCAACTCCTGAGTTTTTGATCCACAATCATGTCTCGGGCTGGCGAGCCACCAGTTGATGTTGCAGATTTGGTGTGTGAGCTAGAGAGGTTGGAAACCTATACGGTGCCTCAGTTGGAAAAAAAAGAAATTCAAATATCCTATTAAAGGCCTCACTAAGAAAGAGGAGCTGCAAAATGTGCTGAGGGCTTGGTTGGCAGCAAAGAAGGCTGGTGGGCATACAAAGGATGAGGGTGTGGAGCTTGAGATACAGAGCCTGCATGAGGATTTTGTGGATCAGGATTTGCCTGGGGGGGCACCCTCCAGGACTGGCAGCAGTGTGTCCTCTAAAAGCCTGTCCCCAGAGGAGCTGGAGGACAGGCGGAAAGCTAGAAAGTACAAGCCAGAAAAGCTCAAAATGGAGAGAGATCTCCAGTTGGAACTAGCTAAACTCAAGAGGGAGGCAGAAAAGGATGCCTTGGAATGGAGAAGGATAAGGTAGCAATAGAGGAGAGAAATCTGATTTTAGCTCAGGAGTTGAGCTTAAAAGAGATGTATTTGAATGCCAAGTCCAGCACAGCTGGTGGCAGCATTGCATCAGTGCAGTCTGAGAAAATGGTGCACATTCCAAAATATATATGGAAAGATTACAGCAAGGGTTATGATATCCAGAGGGGATTTCAGGGCTATGAGTCTGCTCTTAACATGAATGGGGTCCCTGAGAGGAATTGAGGGGCAGGATTATGGAATCACTTCACAGTGGAGGGGAGGGACACATTGTTGGCCTTAGGGAAGGGACATGAACTCACTTACACTGAAATGAAAGACCCTTTCTCACCCAGTATGGTCTTACCCCAGATAAGTACAGGGATCAGTTTAGGCAGAGCAAGAAACTTGATTCCCAAACATGGCTGGAATGTGAAGATTCTTTTTGCAGAGCACTGGATGTTTGGTTAAAGGGCAGTGAGGTAACAGATTATCAGGGGCTGTACAATTTGATTGTGTGGCAGCACTTGTCAAGTCTATGTTTTCCAGAGCTGCCCCAGCACTTGATGAACAGCAGTCTTCCTGACCCCAGGAAGCTTGCTCAAGAGGCAGCCTGCTGGATGAGTACCGGGGTAAGGATTCCCAGCCCCCCATAGAGAAGTAGAAGAGTTTTTTCCCGTCAGGAAAGCCTGGAGGGAAGGGACCCCTGATGTGCTTTGACTGTGACCAGGCAGGGAACTTTAGAGGGAGTCCCAAGCAGGCAAAGGACCCTACCAGTGGCTAGACATCAAGGATAGCCAGCGTAGCGCTTGGGAAGGAGTTGGTCCAAGATGGGTTTGGGGAACCAGCTGAGATGACCCTTGTCTCACTAGGAAACGGTCAGATGGTCCAGAGAACCCTCATGCCTCATACTACTAAAAAATAAAGACAGTAGGTGACCACAAATGGACAGAGGGCAGAGGGTAGAGGCTCTGTGAGACACATGAGCTAGTGTGACTATTGTCAGGTGTCACCTGGTGTCTGAATAGCAAGGGGTCCCTGGAGTGCTTCACCAATCAGTTTCAGTAGACAACAGTGAGCGCTTTTGTAAAGTGGCTAAGGTTCCCTTTGCTGGGGGGTGGGTCTCAGGTCCTTTAAGGGTTGCTGTGAGCCAATTCATGCCTGTGAATTGTCTGCTGGGAAATGACCCAGAACACACCGCCTGAAGGGATGTGGAATTCAGGTCCCATTTGGAGAAGTTGGGATTGCCTGAGTGGGTGTGCCTGACCACACAGTCCATGGCAGCCCAGAGTGTTAGAAATGACCTGAAGCCTGAAAGCGTGGCCCAGGTGTCTTACCAAGAAGAGGAGGGGCAAAGGTAGCGGGAAACCCACAATGGAAAATCATACGGTACGAGAGGGGGCTGAACCTGAGGGATATGCCCTGGAACCTACAGGGGAAGAAGAAGCTGAACTGGGGAACTTGCCTGAGCTGACCCATTGGCAGCAGGAAGGAGGTCCCTCCAGGGAGGAATTTGGTGCAGCGCAGAAAGCTTTCCCAACTCTTGTGGGTCTTCCGCAGCAGGCCGAGGACCAGGCAGCTGGCAAAGAGTCTAGATCTCACTCGATCTATTGGGAGAATGATCTCTATATTGAGCCTAATGTTGCTGAGCCTGTGGCAGCCCATGTGCTGGTAGTACCCCAGTCCTTCAGAGCCTTCCTACTGGGTGTGGCTCATGATGTGCCTCTGGCAGGACATTTAAGCAGGGCAAGACCTTTGACAGCATTTCAGCTCCTTGGAACCAATGCATCACCTTGACTGTGCGATGCATCCTTGATGCCAGACTACACATCACAAACCCTCATCAATGCGATCCTGGACAACAGTGCAGGGCCTTTCGTCACAGCTTTGCAGCCCCTTAGAACAGACGTATCGCCTCGGCTGCTCGACACATCCTCGACGCTGGACTTCACACCGCCCTGCAACCAGGATTTAAAATAATCTTGTTTAGGAGGCCTACCTGTGTCCCTGTATCTGGCCTGCACTTCATTGCGGTCGGTTTGAGCCCATGTACGACGCAAACAGATATCCAAAAATGGCGCTTTGTGCTTTTTGGCGCTAATGGCACTGAAATCCTTAAAATTACATATCTCCGGTACTACTGATTGGATTTTTTTCATTTTGGTCTTGATTTACTTTTTTTAATTTACTCTATTTTCTCAATTGGTGTGGGATTTTACTGGTGGTGTTTTTTTTGTAAATTACTGTTTGAAGTACTGCATACATAAATACTTTACAAATGGACTCCAAGGTAAGCCTGACTGCTCTTTGCCAAGCTACCAGAGGGTTGAGCACAGGTTAATTTAGGGTTTGCTCGTGCCTCACCCTGACAAGAATTGTGGTTGCTGCTTGAGTAGGGTTTCACCCCCTCAACCAGTGACCCAGGTTGTCACACTTATCAAGGAAAGTAGTATGTAGTACTCGGCACAGCACAACAGAGTACAATTTTAATCCCATAGAGATACTTCAGGAGTTGTTCAAATAAATATGTTCTCTCTATACTTCAGTGGTCCTAGAACCAGACGCTATAGCATTCCAGGCTAGTTGTACCCTTCTTATTGAACCTCCTTAATTCTTCTTATGCACACAATTAAATAACTAATCCCTAAGTGGGGCAGATGAGGATAGAAGCAGGATTGGATCCACTACTGATGAATGCTGCATACCTATGTAGGGCCTCAGAATGGTGGGTAGAAGCATGTAAACAATAGACCAAGAGTTTGCATTGCACCGACTCTTTGATACACTATGTTGTAGGGAAGGAGGTAAAAAAATTCTTCCCATCCCTTAGGCTTTTGTAAGTTTTCAGGTCTTAAGTACCTCACTGATATGGAGACATATACATTTTCAAGCTCCTTGATGAGCTCAAGGGAAAGCCCACCATGCCTACCTTTGGGAACCATAGTGAGAAAGTACCCAATGATGAAACATTCCACTTCGGTGGGTAAGGGCTACCATCCTTGTCAGGGAACATTCAGAGTAAAGAATTGTGGGAACTTATATACTTTAATATTGCAGCCCCTTTCAATGTAAATTGGACCCTGCACATTTCAGTTTCGTGTCATAGTACCTTTTGAACAATATGCAGCCTCTCACTCACCATTGTACTGAGCACCTTTGCAAACTGCTGCCATTGGGACCCAAGATTCCACCTCACTGAAGAGGCCCAAGAAACATGAAATTAGGGTAGGATTGCCCTTGTTCAGAAGGGACAGGGCATAGAGTTTCAGGTAGGTCTATTTCTGATAGGGCAGGATCAAGCCAGATTTGCATGGGATTCATCTTCTGCTGATTTGGAATAGACAAACTGAAACAACTATTTCCAAAGATAATAGGTTTCACCTTTTAGTTTTTATCTGAAAATGCTTGTTCGTTGAGTGTTGAGTTTATGTATGATATAGTGCACATTATTATGTGGGTGACATGAAGATGAGTAGCATGGTAAATGTATGGATGAGTGAATACTTGGCTGAATTATTGGGTGAGTAATTGGATGCCTGGATGGATGGACTGGTGAGTAAGTGGATATATGAACTAGTGAGTGAATACTTGGGCAACTAACTGGTTTAATAGATATGTGTATGGATGATTGGTGAATTAGCATAGATAGATCTATGTGTGACTTCATCGACATATACTATATAGAGGGGCACGGAGTTATTAAGTGATGACCATCTCGAAAACGGCTGCAACGAATCCTATCATGTTTGGTATCAAACATGTTGGAATCATACCCCCACACCATAAACGGTGTGGGAGGTATGATTCCAAGCACTGGAGGAGCCCTCCGTTAGGCTCTCAGTGTTTCCGGTGCCAACCTTCTAGACCCGGACAGCACAAAATGGTTGCTGCTGACCAGAGACACATTTCTGCCCTCCTGCTGCTAAGCCAAGCTCGAGCAGAGGAAGGTGGAACAATAGGCATCCTGTCACAGGGAGGTGTGACCACCTCCCAGACAGGATTTAGTGTATTGGGACCAGGTGGGTGCGCTTGCCAGTGCCAGAAAGTCTGCATGAGGGGCACACTTGGTGTCCCCGCTCTGGCTTGAAACTGGACAAAGGACATGGGAGTAACCTCCCCCCTGTCCAGACCCTCCCCAGGGAGGTTCCCCTGAATCTTCCCAACCCTTTCCCTAGGGTACTTAAGGGATTACCTGGGTGAAGGTCCCTAGATTCGTCATGGGATAAGATTCAGATCAGACACCACTGCACTTCTACCGTCTGGGCACTCTGGACTTTGCTGGACTTCGTTTCGGCTTGACTCCATCCCCCTTCCAGTCTGCTGCATCGTCTTTGCCTGTGCATCATACAGGCCCCTTTCAAGGCCTATGAAGCATCAAAGACACCTGAAGAAATCTCCCTTGGAGTGAAGGAGTCACTTCCCTGCATTTGAAGGCACCGCAACTAAGTCGACCGGGTTGCAGATCCTGAGCTCCTCTGGCCTCCACTGGCTCTGCAACACAGGTGGCTGTTTTCCACAGCTTCCGAGGCCTGCCCTCTCACCAAGGTTGAGGCCAGTATCCCTCGTGGGGGTTGCAATAACCGAACCCCTGTGCACCGCATCCAACTTGCAGTTGCAAAGGCTTGTTGGCTTTCTTCCAAAAAGATCTTCGGGCTACAAGTAGCCCCAACCTCGAGCACCTCCAGTGACCAGAATCTTCTGCCACACCGTATTGTGTGCATCATGGCCTGCATCTTTTTGGTGAGCTGCTTTGAGGTCCTCTCGCGACTCCAGTGCCTCCGGCCTGTGGGTCCACTTGAGGGTCACACTTGTTTATTTTAGGCTCCCCTGATTGCCCGGGGCCTGTCCTGACTCCCCTGCTGTTGGTGAGTCCCCTGGACCTTGCTGGTCCCGACGTTGTTCCTTCTTTGATTCCTGTGTTGGTTGCAATAGCCAAGGCTTGTTGGTGATCCCGCCGGACACCAACACCTCAGCATTCGACATCCTTCATGGGACAGCTCGTGCACAGCTCCTGGTCTTCCTCAGCGTCGCCTCGTCCTCACAGCTGCAGAGTCAATGTCCTCGTCATCCATCCTGCAACACCCAACATCGGAGGGCATTTGTCTTCCAAGTCTCCTGGTCACCCCTGAGTGACATAGACTCTGTCCCCTCAGCTTGCAGGTACCTCTCATCCAGAATCCATCCCCGTATTCTTCCGGACACTTCTTCCTTCTTCCACAGCAGCATTTTCCTGAAGTCCTCCATTGTGTTGGAAGGCTGTTTCTGACACCACTTCACACGTAGACACCTGGCTCCCCTGGTGTAGGTAATGTGGGTACCAGGGTATCCACTGATGGGGTGGCTCTCCAACCTTCTGTTTTCCACGGGGTTTCTTCAGGGTCGACTGGGAAGGGTCCTTAATCTTTAAACATCCAACAGCGACTTGCACATATAGTTGTACGGAGACCGCGACCGTGTTTCCACACTGCACACACTCTCCGTGGGGTCCCTATCTACTAACCTCAGGTGGTTCCTTGAGTCCCAGCACTTCTACATCCTCTCGACCCTGTCTTGACCCGAGTCGTGGTTCTTATACCACTTTCTCAGTATATGGTTTGGTCCCCCCCTTGGGGCCACTGTGTATTTCGTGCAATTTACTGGGTTTCTTTGCTAAATTATTGTGTGCATTGTGTTTATCTCCATGTTGGAGATATTGGAACGTACTAGAGAGTATTATATAATAAATACATATTTTTATAAATACTTGGTGTGGTTCTTTTTCACTTAATCTATACTATAAGATTGCATTCTGGTAAAACAAGCTGCTTTACACTCCTTCTGGACTGAGGCTGAAGGCCGTCCCCACTGATACCACTTAGAGAGCTTTCTATGGTTGGTTAAGACCTCTTAAATCACCATAAGGGTTGTTTGGACTGGTGCAAGGTGCCCACTTATATTAGTGGACATCATATACCAGGCTAGCTTCTCACAAAGGAGAACTCAAAAAATGGAAACAGGACAAGTCTGCTCTCACCACATTAACACATTTTACCCTGAAACATCATTCTCTACTAATAATGCAAATGGAGGTTGTCTGTGAGGGAATTCTAAAATGGCAGGGGTGTGCCTCTTCCTGTAAATCTAGAATCTAACAAGAGTCTTTGGCTTCTAAGGAGAAGGAATGGGCTTGCCTGGATAGGTAAAGACTGAAGGGTAACTTGGTGTAGGCCTATTCCTTCTTGTGCTGTCAGGGCTGCAGCCTACTAAGTCCTTCATCTCGGACATTCAACTGGCTTTTGGGAGCTTGTGAACGCATAAGAGAGATTTGGCACGGTATCCCTTGCTCAAATTTTGTGGTTCTTTTAGCCCAACAGGAATTTATAAAAGTTGAACCTTTTAATGATTCTGTAGTTTATTGTCAGGTTGTCAAACTTGATACCCCTGACTCTTTTTCCTCAATGTTGAGATATATTTGTACAGCATTAGAAAGCATTCTTCACTTTTACGATATTCCCTGGCTACTGGTTATGTCACAAGCTCTAACTCTTGCACATTAGGATCATTTTATTCATTGGACAGCATCCCCGCCTTGGGCATGTTCCCATATCGATTACTTAGCATTCACTGATTACTCTTTTTTTCTGATGTATGTGCACACAGCACAGTACTGCCCCTCTCGCTAGCCTGGTGCTGTATAGCTGTTTATATATTCTTACCACCTGCCCCATAATCTACAAAAAACACAGACCGTCCATGTAGATCCATGCTTCCTTCACTGGGCTCTTTCTCCATTCCTCCTGCCTTTCCATGACTATCTCTTTAACCAACTCTTCTACCACATACTACTGCACCTCAAGATAAAATAAGAGCAGCTCACTGGTAACCCTCGCATGACAGTAAAAACAATTCCAACATACAATGGCGTTAAATGCCACACACTGCCAGCCACACACTCCCCCATAGTGTAGCATGCTCCCTGTCCAATGATGCTCTTCAGCGCCCGATAACACGGCATAAAACGCTATACATAATCTACAATACAATACAGCATTGGGGTGTACACAGCCTAGTATCTGTTGAAATTTGTTTCTATGGGCTAGATGTATAAAGCTTTTTTGATTGTCGCAAACAGCCCTTAACGCAGAATTGGGCCATTTGCCACCGCAAAAAAACATTTTTTTTATGTACAAAGGCTCAATTTGCGATTCGGTAGCCTATTACCGAATCGCAAATTGGGTTTGCGATTCAGTATTAGAAAGGGTCGTGTTTAGGGCGTCCCTTTCTAATACCGAATCACAATGGGATGTGTGAATGTTTTGCGACCAAAATACGGTCTCAAAACATTTGTATTTTACCACCTACTAAACGTAGGTGGTAACCCATTTGCAATTGGGAAGGGAAGGGGTCCCTATGGGACCCCTTCCCATTTGTGAATGTTTGTAAAAAAAAATTTAAGAGCAACCAGTGGTCCCACCGACCACTGCCTACTTATAACAAATAAAAAGAAAACCTATTTTTTCTTTTTGAAACACATCCCGCTTCCCTTTAAGTAAAATGGGCTGCATTTAAAAATAAATGCTTTATTGAAAAGCAGTCACGGACATGATGGTCTGCTGACTCTATCGGGCCACCATACCTGTGATTTGTACAATTCCCAATGAGTCGCAAACCGAGACCTACCTCATAAATATTAATGAGGCAGGTCTATTTGCGACCCGCTGGGAATTGCAAACTGTGTTAAACACACTTGTGCCTGGGAAACTTTTATAGACACAACACTAGCCTTTTGAATACTTTCTATAAAGACAATTCGTTGTTCTAATCCTGACATGCTCCATGTAGGTGCTGCCTAAATTGTCGAATATGTAGAGGCAGCACCTAGTTCCAAAACGTTAAATGTGATATTTATATTATCTATTTCAACATGGCGGACAATTCTGCATATATTTTTTAATGTTTGCATGTATAAATTTCAGATGTTTTGGTAAATGTGTTTTTTGCTGAACAGCATTTCTTTTGACTTTCAGACATAGTTCGCTCTGAAGAACACTTTTTGTTATATAAATCAGTTATCTTGACAGAGTTGAATGCTGATGCATATTCCTTGTGTATAGCACAACAATAGGGGGAGGAGTATATCAAAGGAGATTAGTTTACATCTAGTGTTGTGATTTTAAATCAATTTTTTTTACAAATATTCGTGTCATGTCTGCCTCCAAAAATATGAACATTCTAGAAGCTTTAACAACAAAGCACATGTCGCATTCAATACACAACAAAGATTTATGTAGCATTACAAAAGGATTTCTATGCAGTCTAGAAAAACTAAGAGGGGTTTCCGAATAAATGACAAGAAATTATGTGACATTTTCGTACGTAATGCATCCTCACATTCATTTTGCATGATGTGAACTTTATCTGCTTACAGTCTGTTCGATTACATTGTTTCCTTGCTTCACCCATAACATTTTTACCCAAACACAATCTCAATTACACAACATGGCGTAATTTACTGAATCATAGGCTTTTGTGGTAACAAAATGCCAGAAATTAGGTGAGTTTATGCCGGTGTAAATAAAATGTCTTCCGGACCTAATAACAATACCAATCCAACCGTCGAGTAGCTGTTTTAAAATTAATTTGGCCCAATAAGGTTAGTTGTCTGTTAGAGCTTTTGAAATTAATTCATTATAAAGCGTACACAGAGGCCATCTGTAGTCATTTCATTGTTCAAGTGTCAATCATATTTTAGATAAGTCCACAGATTACCCTTAGGGTGACAGGGAATTTAAATGTTATTATTCATGACACAGTTAAATTAAAACCTTTACTTGATGAGAGAAAATGCAAGTAGCAGATATAAAAAAAAGTGTATGCACTTTCAAAAGGACTCTTTTTGAAACTTGTTTAAAAAAGCTTGATGCTATCAGTGCCATCCAATTCTATCTTTGACAGGGGTGTCAGTCATTTTGAGCGAGTATTTTGGCTCATGGCACATCGAGATGTGGTGAGCACTGACAAGCAATGGAGTCTGTCTGTAATTATCACCTTGGTACATGGTATACCTGCCCATCAGGTACTGATGTGAGGCACCAGTGTGGGACTGGATAGAGCTGTGAAACCCCACACAGAGCGGTGACTGCAACAGCGTGTGTCATCAGATGCTGCTCTGGCATGGATCACCATGTGGGCTATACTTATGTCATTGGTCTGTTCCTCTAAGAGGAGACGGATTTGGAGAAAAGCCAGGATTGGCCACGTCTGCTATGACTGATGGTGTATGTTGGTCATGGCCATCGCATCCCATAGGACTGCTTGGGCAACAGCAATCCTTTTAAGGCTTGCTCTGTGGATGAGTGGATCCTAATCATGTCTGAGTAAGCTGACCCTTCCACCAGGAATCCCTGTGTCATATATTTTGGCTTATAAATCAAACTAATCCAGTCTTGTTCTGGTGATTTTTCCATAAATGCGATTAGCATGCGTCCCAAAAATGGTGTTTCAGGCTGATGTTAGGCTTGCAGCTCAATATCTCCACCGATGAAATACTTCCTAGTGATGTCTTCAGCCTAGTTTTGTATAATTAAGAATTAAATGTGCCACAAATGTAAAGTATTACAAATTGATTTTATCCATCCTCCCAGAATGCCCACAATTTGGCTTTGGGTGATGACATTCTCTGCCTAATAAATCCATGATGATATGCAGCCTTGCACGCCATTCTGACTAGTGCAGCCAGAGCAAAGCACTGTTCCGAGGTTTATCCTCATCAGATATCCCTTCTTACCCACAGATCAGATTTATGCCCAAAGCTGTACCTTCCCTTCTTTATTCAGTATTATGTATTTCACTGCATGCCCTTGGAACTACATCCAGTTCCTACACTGCACTTGCATTACATTTCCGTCCTTGCCCATTCACTAGATTGCCTTTAGCAAATTGAAGAGTATTGTGGAACTAGGATTAGGATTAACAGTGGAACAAAATGTCAAACCTGTTACATCATTGATTAAAAAGAATACTTGTGTCACTCTGCTTATTTTGCCAATGTAGTAAATCCATAGCCATGACATTATTACCTTCAGCTTGAATGGTTGCATTCTAACAATTGCATTTTTCTTTCCTTTTTTGATCTCTCTTTGATCTCTCCTTCTTTCAGTTAATGTGGACTGACCTTTACTTGTCTGACTCTTCATTAGGAATTACACTAGAGCCTTAAAAGGCATCCCTTGCATGGTTTTTCTTTTTCCCCACATTGATGTGTGAATGTTTTGTGACCGAAATGCAGTTACAAAACATTCGCATTTTACCACCTACTTCACGTAGGTGGTAACCCAATTGTAAATGGGAATGAATCCCCAATGGACCGCTTCCCCTTTGTGAATGTTTGGGAAAAAAAATGTAAGAGCAAGCAGTGGTCCAACCGACCACTACCTACTCATAAAAAAATTAAAAGAATACTTTAAAATTTTCTTTTCGAAACAAATCCTGTTTCCCTTTAAGTAAGTACCCAGGGGATCTTGATTTGCCTGGAGGGGACCGAGAAATTAGGCGATATACAGCTGCATTTGTTTTTTGGGGGGAAAAAAATGGGAAAAAGTGCTGCAGAAGAAAGCGTCTTGTTTTTTGCCTGCAAATGGTATCAACAAAGGGTTTGCAGTGCTATAATCTTCCCACCTTTCAGGTACAGGCAGACATTTGTCGTAAAACCAAAATGTTCTACACAGTTTTGACATTTTACTTTCCCTGTTTTTTGTTCCATCAATTTCCTTCCAGTTAGTGGTAGAAATGAGTGTGGAAACCAATAATGCATCCTGGAAAGTTACACATTTCTGGAACGTACACACAATTCTGCATTTAGCAAGGGGGTCATTTGTGTGGATACTACTTCAAGTTTTTCCTATAGAAAGTAACAGTTGAAATAAAAAAATTTTGTTGAAAAAAATAGCCATTTGTACCTACATTTTCACCTGTAACTATGCTAGAGTTTTTTAAAGCAATAAACCGTTACGTCCGCAGTACCCATCTTTTTGCGGGGATATAAAGGGCTTGTAGGTTCACCAAGAACCCAAGGTACCCAGAGCCAAACACTGAGCTGCACCTTGAAAAATAGGTATCAAGGAAACCTATATATTTCCCACATCTCTAAATTTGTGGGCAGCCATAGTAGCATGTGAATTAGAGGGCATTTTTTCAAAATGTCTTTTTTACACACTGTCTTACATTTGGAAGGCAGAAATGCATAGAAAAACAACTGGTAATAATACTTGTTTGACTATTCTGTGTTCCCCTAAGTCTCCCGATATAAACTGTACCTCGTTTGTGTGGGTAGGTCTTGTGCCCCAACAGGAAACAGGTCAAAACGCAATATGGACACTTCACATTTTCCACTGAAAACTGACACTTTTTTTGCAATGTGCCTAGCTGTGGATTTTGAGCCCTAGCTCAGCCGGCACCTAGAAAAACCTAGTAAACCTGTACATTTTTTAATACTTGACACACAGGGGAATCCAGGATGAGGTGACTTGGGTGGCTCTCACCAAGTTATGGTACCCAGTATCCCTCGCAACCCTCAAACTTTGTAAAAAAAAAAAAAAACATTTTCCTCACAATTCTGTGATGGAAAGTTCTGGAATCTGTGAGGAGCCACAAACTTTCAACAACCCAGCATTTCCCCAAGTCTTCCTATAAAGATGGTACCTCACTTCTGTGGGTAGGCATAGTGCCCACAACAGGAAAAGGCCCAAAACGCAATGTGAACACATCACCTTTTTCCACAGAAAACTGACCCTTTATTTGCAAAGTGCGTAGCTGTGGATTTTGAGCCCCCTCTCAGCCGGCACCTAGGGAAAACAGCAAACCTGTATATTTTTTAAAGCTAGATACCCAGGGGAATCCAGAGTTGGGTGACACGTGTGGCCCTCACCAGGCTCTGTTACCTAGAATCCCTTGCAAGCTTCAAACTTTATCAAAAAAAGCTAATTTTCCTTACATTTCTGTGATGGAAAGTTCTGGAATCTGTGGGGAGCCACAAACTTCCACACACCCAACTTTCCTGCAAGTCTCCCGATAAAAATGGTACCTCACTTGTGTGGGTAGGCCTAGTGTCCGTGACAGGAAACCGCCCAAAACACAACGTGAATGGTTCTGTCGGGGGAACAATTTCTTAGCATTCCATCATTAATATGTAGAAATATAGAAAGAAACACATAAGAAGAAATTAATCAAAATTAGTATATTATATTTTTTTCTTTTTTTGTATATGCAAGGCTGTCACAGAAACAAGTTCATAATTGAAAAGACGAAAGCGTGACTTGTAAGTGAATAAGTGATCTTAAAGTGACAAGGTGGTTAAGTGATTGCAATATATACAGTGCGATTGTTTAAAAACAATGTATAAAATGTATGAATCAATCAACATCCGTCCCAATATAAACAAATCTCCAACAGCCCTCCTCTGGGTCCTTTTCCTTTTTTGGGGTGGAGAACGTAGGGTATGGATTGTGAAGATGCATTGACGTTTCGACCCAAGAATGTGCGTTAATGAAACAATGTCACCGCATGTGCTGGAGTAAATGAAGTACCAGTCTGCTGAGAGCCACAGACTGGTACTTCATATACTCCAGCGCATGCTGATCCAAAGGTACACACCGCTTCCTCCATAGCCATTAACAATTATCGAGTTAGTCCTATTTTATTCTTTTCTTATCTTGAATTCGCTTTATTACAGAATCCAACCGGACGGTGGATTTATCATCAAAAATCATTTCCCTTAAGGACTACAAGTGGTACCCAACACCACTACAACTGGTAGGTCTTCTTGACCATCAGTTTCTTATTACTTCCTCCTTTGAAACACACTCCACTCACTCTTAAACTCATTTTGTCCATATAGGCTGCCCACACCCCTGTCCTGAAGAAGACCCGCGGTGACGTTGTTTCATTAACGCACATTCTTAGGCCGAAACGTTGACCCATCTTCACAATCCATACCCTATGTTCTCCACCCCTAAAAAGGAAAAGGACCCAGAGGAGGGCTGTTGGAGATTTGTTTAAATAGGGACGGATGTTGATTGATTCATACATTTTATACATTGTTTTTAAACAATCGCACTGTATATATTGCATTCACTTAACCACCTTGTCACTTTAAGATCACTTATTCACTTACAAGTCACGCTTTCGTCTTTTCAATTATGGACTTGTTTCTGTGACAGCCTTGCATGTACAAAAAATGTATAATATACTAATTTTATGTCATTTCTTCTTGTGTGTTACTTTCTATATTTCTACATATTAATGATGGAATGCTAAGAAATTGTCCACCCGACAGAACCATCTGTAGTATATTTTCTAGACACCCAGGTTCTGAGGGACAGCGGGTCACCCCATTACAATTCATGCAAAACACAACGTAGACACATCACATTTTTCCACAGAAAACTGACCCTTTTTTGCAAAGTGCCTAGCTGTGGATTTTGGGCCCTAGCTCAGCTGGCACCTAGGGAAAGCTAGCAAACCTGTACATTTTTGAGAACTAGATACCAAGGGAATCCAGGATGGGATGACGTGTGTGGCTCTCAGCAGGTTCTTTTACCCAGAATGCCTTGCAAACCTCAAGATTTGAGAATAAAAAATGCATTTTCCCCAAAATTCTTTGTTGGAAAGTTCTAGCATCCGTGAGGAGCCACAAACTTCCACCCACCCAGCATTCTCCCTAGTCTCCCGATAAAAATGGTATATCACTTGTGTGGGTATGCCTAGTGCCCGCAACAGGAAATGGCCCAAAATGTACTGTGGTGACTTGACATTTATCGATTAAAAACAGACCTGGTTTTGCAAGGGAGTCAAATGCATTTTTGTTCCTGGGCTTGGCGGCCATGTAAGAAAACCTAGCAAACTCAGACATTTCTGAAACTAGACACCTGGGGGAGTCCAGGGAGGTGTGGCATACATGTATCCCCCAACGTTTTCTTACCAAAAATCCCCTGCAAACCTTACATTTTGCTCAAATAAAATCACTTTTTCCTCACATTTCTGTGTGGGAAGGCTGTGGGATCACCGGGCCGACACACATTTTCTACCACCCAGCCTTCCCCCAGGTCTAAAAACGGCACCTCTCTTGTGTGGTTGGGCCAAGTGCCCGCGGCAGGGAAGGGCCCAAAACCTATTGTGGATGTATCAAAAATTATCAATCACAAAATTACCTTGCTTTGCTAGAGGGTCACCTGCGCTTATGGTCCCAGGCTTGGCGGCCATGTAGAGAACCCTACTAAACCTAGACATTTCTGAAAACTAGACACATAGCGGGGTCCAGGGAGGTGTGACTTTCATGGATCCCCCAAAGTTTTCTTACCCAGAATCCCCTGCAAACCTCAAATTTTGCTGAAACAAATCAATAACATTTTCCTCACATTTCTCACACCAACACAAATTTTCTACCACCCAGTCTTCCCCCAGGTATCCCGATAAAAATGGTGCCTCACTTGTGTGGGCGGGCCAAGTGCCCATGACAGGGAAGGGCCCAAAACGTATCGTAGAGGAATAAAAAATTATAAATCACAAAACGACCTGGTTTTGCTAGGGGGTCACTTGCACTTTTGGTCCCGGGCTCAGCGGCCATGTAGGGAAAACTACCAAACCTGGACATTGCTGTAAACAAGACACCGGGAGTCCAGGGAGATGTGGCTTGTGTGGATCCCCCAACATTTACTTACCCAGAATCCCCTGTAAACCTCAAATTTAGCTACAAAATCACATTTTCCTCACATTTCTGTGTGAGTTCACCATGCCAGCACAAATTTACTACCACCCAGCGTTCCCCTCTGTCTCCCGAGTGAAATGATTGCTCACTTATGTAGGTGTCCAATACAGAGTGAAACTAAAAATGTATATAAACAAAAATAAAGCGCTAAGAGCTTTCTGTGCTATCATCTCAATCTCTACATTTTTGGCCTTTCCCAGTCGCAGGCCCTTGGCCCACCCACACAAGTGAGGTATCATTTTACTTGGGAGACCAAGGGGAATGCTGGGTGGTAGGAAATTTGTGCCAGAAACGATGATCCCACATAGAAATGTGAATTTGTTTAGCAAAATTTGAGGTTTGCAGGGGATTCTGGGTAAGAAAATGTTGGGGGATCCACGCAAGCCACACTCCCTGGACTCCTCCGGGTGTCTAGTTTTCAGAAATGTCTGGGTTTAGTAGGTTTTCCTACTTGGCCGCTGAGCCCGGGACCAAAATCACAGGTGAACCTATTGCAAAACCAGGTCGTTTTGTGATCGATAATTTTTGATGTCTCCACAATACGTTTTGGGTTCTTCCCTGTTGCGGGCACTTGGCCCACCCACAAAAGTGAGGTGCCATTTTTATCAGGAGACCTGGGGGAAAGCTGGGTGGGTGGAAATTTGTGGCAGCCCGGGGATCCCACAGCTTCCCCACACAGAAATGTGAGGAAAATGTGATTTTGTGTGGCAAAATTTGAGGTTTGCAGGGAATTCTGGGTAAGAAAATGTTGAGGGATCCACGCAAGCCACACTCCCTGGACTCCCCCGGGTGTCTAGTTTTCAGAAATGTCTGGGTTTGGTAGGTCTCCCTACTTGGCCGCTGAGCCAGGGACCAAAAACACAGGTGAACCTATTGCAAAACCAGGTCGTTTTGTGATCGATAATTTTTTATGCCTCCACAATACATTTTAGGCCCTTACCTTTTGCAAGTATTTGGCCCATCCACACAAGACCTGGGGGAAAGCTGGGCGGTTGTAAATTTTTGCCAGCCCAGTGATGTCACGACTTGTAATGTTCTTACCAGTTCTGGCATGTTGGAGAGGTTCTCGACTTCTGTTCTTGAGGGTTCTGGTCTGTCCGAGGTAAGGGCGACCTTCTCTGGTAGCTACGGTGCGGCCAACAATGAAAAGCCAGAGCAGACTGTGCCTTCCAAAAGGAGTCCCAAGAGGAACAAGCATTTGCAATGCAATAGGTCTCGCATTTGCGAGATTTTGAGCTATTGGCATTGTAAATGACAGTGCCTTTTATTTATGTGTTTAAAAAACCTGCACCAATAAAAGTCATTGTCATTTACAATACCAATAGGTCAATGTTTTGAAAATGCGAGACCTATTGCATTACAAATGCTTATATTACATTGTTTTTATATAGCGCAGAGCAGGCCTCCAGGGTGTCGGGCGCTGTACAGAAGAGGTTTTACCATTGGCAGAAGCAAGACCATGACACTGAAAAAAGCTATTTATAGGCAGGCTGGAATCCAATAAAGTGTAGTCCACAAGTAGTATTTTTAGAACAAAAACTAGTTAAGTTTAAATTGAGAGGCACGAGACAGCAATAACTATAAACAAGTATGAAAAAATCACCCAGATCCCAAATGCTGATTTTTACATGCCTTTAAGTGTTTACAAAATGCAAATTGTTAGCTGTAGTAAGGTGTGTGACTTGTCAAAAATTATATTCTTGCTATGCAGTGGCAGAGCAAGGGTGCCATGTACCCTAGTGCAACAGAAGAAAACGGGTCTGACTGTTGGTTTCTAAAAATCGCCATAACTGGGATGCAATATCTCATCCCTGGGCATCACTTCTCCTGTTGCTCTAATGTCCATGGATGAACGATCATTACATTGACATAAATGGGTGCACATGTGCAATTTGTGCATTCTGTAACTTATGCTGCGCTATGCAGCTAAACCCATGAACCTGCGGGATGTGGTGCGCACTAACACTGAAAAGAGCAAGCACAAATACTCCAATGACGTATACACAGCTTTATTCTCGGCACTCGAGTGTTAATATTACTTGCATTCTTGTTGTGTTAACAAATGCAGCTGACGTGTTTATTTTACTCACACTTTTCGTACCATTACGCAATCGATATATATTTCTGGGAATTTATGGCCATCACAATGCAGCAGTCCGCACAGGGACGTTTTTCATTGGCTTGTTTTAAAACTTCCTATCAAGCAGAGAAGAAACGCATTGTACTACGACAGAGTATATTTACAGTTCATACACGAAAGAAGAGTCGAACTAGCTAACAAAACATCATCTTCTTTATGTCTCCAAGCACTGATTTTTATAACCAGACTATAACTAGGCAAAAGGATCGCTCACGCTCTACAGGCAGAAGAGACTGTTAGACCAGGTATTTTAGGCTCTGGTGTGAAATGCTACGGATAGACGACGTTTTACCGAAACATAATCCGGCGCGGAGTGAAGAGTAAAATTCTATTCTCACGTTGGCCGGCTGAATGCTAAAATAGGCACTGCATCCCTTTACAAGATGACTAAAGGAGGATAAGGCCGGTGAAAAAACGGTGAAGCAAGCCGAGCCTACATCACAAGAATGACAGGGGATACAACCAAGAAAATGAACTTAAAGCGGGTGCTGTGCTGAAACATGAAGGACGGGGCCTCATCGCCTCGCCCCGCACAGCTTAGTGTCCTGTTAATGTACATTTACAGTGACAGGAAAGCCTGAGCAGAGAGAACTGCAGTCTCAAAGCTAAACAAGCAACCAAGGCACAAGGCCTAAAACGAGAACATGTGTCTGGCTTCATGGGGGCAAAGAGTGACTGACACATGCTTTTTCCATAGCAACACCATTGGCAACGCTCCCCCCCCCCTCCAACCAATACTGCATGCTGATAATAAACACACAACACGTTACTTGTTTGGGTAAAATTGCTGCAGGTTTATTACATACACCGTTATGTAATAAGGTGGGTTATCTTACGGGCGATCCAAGGGCAGGCAACCATCTGAGCCGCCTGCCCACCTGATGAGCCAAGCAGCACTGGACGAACCCCATCTGTGCTGCCACTTCTGGTGATCCTTCTCCCGGATCACCTGACACACGGTCCCTTCTTACTCACGCCCCTTTCAGGGCGGAGCGTAGCATAGCAAACCCCCAGTTGTTCAGGCCCACAACCGCCCGAAGGACTAACGGGGCGCCGACACGGTTTTCCAGTCACCTCCCATGAGGCTCTTAGGATTTGGCTCTAGCACCCCCTATGGTGCTGCGCAGAGAGAGGTACCCTTCTGTCCCCCTTTGCTTCCAGATCGCCCTGTAACTCCGCCTGCAACGAAAAAGACAACATTACAACATTCTCTGCCTCCCGCCTGCCAAGAACCACGCCGGGTAAGCGGTAGGGTGGGAGACGGCGTGTCCGGCGCGTGAAGAGGAAGATAAAATGGTGGGGGGAGGCCTTTATACCCCTCCCCCTGTCCTCGTGCCCCCCGGAAGTGACGCTGATTCGCGCGTCACCACCGGGCTGGGGGGACTCCTCACCCGAGTCCCTGCCCGCCCAAAAAGGGGGGGGGGTGCCCAGATGTTACTAGAGAGCTGCCCTCCTTAGTGGCCCCCTGTGGGGGCCTCGGACAGCCGCAGGAAGTGAAACCTCGAAGGCCTTAGACGCTCTAGGTCAAAGGAGAGAGCCGCGAGAGCGGAGCTGTTCTGGGGCGTGACTAAACAGACAGAGACAAAGGACAAACAAACAAGCAACACCGGCACAGCTCAATCAGTGAAGTTGGAGGGAGTTTGGGGACATGCAAGCAAAACCGAGAAATCCTCTATTTGAAGTCAGAGTAGAAAATAAACATGAGCTCGAAAACAGCATCTGCCATCTGACCTCAGCCTTTGAATGCACAGCAAATGTGACTAGATAACAAGATTTACAGGCCTGTTTACAAAAACGGAGAGACTGGGTGAAAACAGCACCAATTCTGTGAATTGCTTTTCAAGAAATAAGAAAGGAGTTCCTGAACAGATGTTAAAATGGTGACCAGTGTATTTATATTGTACTTAGTCCCTGCTCTCGGGGGACGGCTAATCACAGGAAGAGGCATGACAAATGCATGCCATGGACAAATAGGGAGAAAGAATATGAGAGTGACAATGGAGCCAGCAAATGGGAAGCCTAGGGTGGGTTGTAAGGCCAGTATATACTAAAGTATATAAGAAGTATATACTAAAGTTATACAAGAGGTCTTGAATGCTCGACCTAAAAAATCCTGAAGGGAAAACCTCTGTTGAGGGCAGAGACCCCAGGAACGGAAAGGAGGGGAAGAACCCACAAATAAGTGCAATCACCAACAAGGAGTGGAGCATAGAAGGCAAGTTTTCCAAATAGTAGTGGAAGGCTTCAAGGAATCCAAACTGGAACAGGAAGCGCCAACCGGAAACAAAAGTGCGCTAACAGGAAGCAAAAATACACCAAGCAGGAGCAAAGGTCAAAACAGGAGCGAGGACACACCAGCAGGAGCAAGGAGTGTTGCAATACAAGAAATAAAGGATGCAGCCCCTCATTTACCCATAGACAGGAAGTGACATAACAGGAAATAAGCAGTTGCCATCTTGGATTGGGAAAAGATAATGCAAAGAATAGGAAAGACCCCCATCTTAGAATGGTAAAACAAAAGATCTTCCCAAGGCCCTCATGGAACCAGGACTGTGGAATCATGGGAAGAAGAAGGCAACAAGATGGCCCCAAGAGAAGGATAGAAATCAGGAATTAGTATTATACAAAAAGGTATGGGAATATGCCCAATGATTATGTCACTGGAAGCCACAGTTCCAAAACTGGAGCTGCGGCATTCCCAAAAATATTTCTTAACGGTCCGCCCATGTGGAGCTGTGCGGTGCCCGACTCAAGAAATAGGCGTAGCGGAATGCAACCGCAACACCGGAACAGTAACAGTGGGCCGCTGTGCAACACCGTGACACGCCCAAGAAGAGAGAGGCGCAGCGGGGTGCATCGCGGGCTGCACCGTGGCCCACGGGGATTAAGCAGGTAGCATCGCAGGCTGAATCATGGCCCGCGGTGTAACAGGTTATCCCACAACTTCTCCACACTGAAATGTGAGGAAAATGTGATTGTTTTTTTAAAGCAAAATTTGAGGTTTGCGGGGATTCTGGGTAAAAACAACGTTGGGGGATCCACGCAAGTCACACCTCCCTCGACACCCATAGGTGTCTAGTTTTCATAAACATCTGGGTTTGGCAGTTTTCCCTACATGACCACCGAGCCTGGGACCAAAAATGCAGGTGACCCCCTCGCAAAATCAGGTCGTTTTGTGATTGATAATTTTTGATGCCTTCACAATAAGTTTTGGGCGTTCCCTGTCACGGGCACTTGGCTCACCCACATAAATGAAGTAATATTCTTATAAGGAGACCTGGGGGAACCCTGGGTGGTAGGACATTTGTGTTAGCCCTGTGATCCCACAACTTCACCATAGAGAAATGTGAGGAAAATTTGATTTTTTTTGTGTGTGAAAAATTAGAGGTTTGAAGAGGATTCTGGGTAAGAAAACGTTGGAGGATCCATGCAAGCAACACCTCCCTGGACTCCCCCCGGATGTCCAGATTTCAGAAATGTCTAAGTTTGGTAGGTTTCCCTAAATGGGCGTCGAGCCAGGAACAAAAAACACAAGTGACCCCTTGTAAAACCAGGTCGTTTTGTGATTGATAATATTTGATGCCTCCACAATACGTTTACCAACACAAGTGAGGTAGCATTTTTATTGGCAGACCTAGGGGAACAATTGGTGGTAGGAAATTTGTGGTTTATTTCTGATTCTGGAAGAATATAGCACAGTAACGCAAGTAAAATGTGTGACTGTAGTTACATTTTGAGGTTTGTGGGGCATTTTGGGTAAGATAATGTGTTGGGATCCACGAGAGAGACACCACTCTGTAGTCCCCTGGGTTTTATAGTTTACAAAAATATCTAGAATTGGTCGATTTTCCCTAGAGACAATGTACACCTTGGCAGGCAAAGACAGAAAAGACAAATAGTTAAAAACCTGAACCAATGACTCACAGCTCGTGAGCTGCAAAGCCACGGCAAGGCATCAACATCTTTACAGGCCATTCACACACCTTTTATACATGACGCATGCAAGACCATTCACACTGCCTGCTACCGGCCCAGCACATTACAACACTCACATCAACAGACAATGTAGAAACGATGTACACCCTGGCAGAAAAAGACAGAAAATACAAATATTACTTCACAACCAACTATTCCTCAAGTACACACACATACTGGTTGGATTTGGCACAAGGGTGAGCGAAGATTTAGAGTGTAAACTTTTATTAACAAGAGATTTCACAAAAAGGAAATGCATTAATAATAATTAAAAGGTTAATAACCTGAACCAGTGACTCACAGCTTGTGAGCTGTAAAGCCACGGCAAGGCACCAACCTCTTTACAGGCCATTCACACACCTTTCATAAGTGGCACATACAAGACCATTCACACTGCCAGACATAGGACCAGCACATTACCACACTCACATCAAAAGACAGCGCCATTCAAGGGCCCATCAGTTTCATACGTCCACATGATTGACACAACAATCACACCGGCTGGTGGTTGACTAAGTGAGTACACTGGCGTTTGGCTGGCAGGGTTTGTAGTGACCAGCAGCAAGTCACTACTCACACACCTCCAGTCAAACGCCAGTCCACTCACAACACCAGCCAAGTGCCAATCCACACACACTGCCAGCCAGGCCCTAGTCCATGCATACCACTAGCTAAGCGCCAGTCCACTCACACTGCCAGCCAAGCCCAGTCCATGCACACCAGCCAAGCACCATCCACACACACCTCCAGACAAGCACCTGTCCAAGCACACCGCCAGCTAAACGCCAGTCTATGCACACCACTAGCCAAGCGCCAGTCCACGGACACTGCTATCACATTTTTTATGCAAAAAAGACACAAACCAATTGGTTATAGATACAAAACTATAACTACAAACACAACAGCTCTAACTAAATACATCACACTAATGGCAACCATGAACTCTGAACGAAAAAATATAAAACGATACAGACAAGTCAGTTTACTTTTACGCTCTCGGTTGCAACCACAAACTCCGTTCTGTGTGGTACAATTTAAAACGTGGGTACACACAGCCCAGGATTAGAAGGACAATCGGGGCAGTACATACGACTCTCCTTCCGAATCTTCTTCGGGCACAGACTCTACATTTCTTAGCGGGAAAGTTTTTTTTGTCCGTGGGAGGAATGTGAACAGGAAAGTGGCGATCTTTCAATCTAGCCACATTCTCCACCACTGCTTCTCTAGGAACTCTTGCCTGTTCCACTACAACAAGGCTGCCTGTCAGAGACTACTGAAACTAAACAAATGTCATCTTTGACTCTGGAGAACAATCCTTAAATACAACAAAAGCATTGAAGCTTGCTAAATAGAATAAATGGATAGCCAACTTCTTATACCAAATGTATGCCTTACAAACAAGAGTGTAAAGTTGCAACCTCTGATGTACTCAATCTATACCACCCATGTGCTTATTGTAGTCTAAAATGCACAGAGTTGCGTAGTTCAGCAATCTGACCCAAAACAGTCACAGGTGAAGAACTTTCATCATGGATGGTAGTCAGCATATAGACATCTCTCCTCTCAGAAAATTTCAGAGCCAGAAGTTCATTGCTATGCAAGGCACTGCACTGTCCCTTCAAAGGTTTTTTACAAACAAGCTCTTTTGGGTTACCTTTACAGTTAAAGCAGATTGTGCCACAAGCAATAGTGTCCACTTTGAACAATTCCCTGAACAATGGCACACCAGTGTAAAAGTTATCTACATATAAATGGTTACCTTTGTTAAAAAGTCCTCTACAAAGTTCCCACACAATTGTCTGTAAAAGTGGACAGACAACCTGGGGGGTCAATACTGGAATTCCTACCAGTGTAGACCCTAAGTGCGCTGGGTATGCCCAGACGTGGGTCCCGGGCTCACTGTGCCACTGGATTCAAGCTATCCTGGCTGATGAGGGGTGAAACCCCAAAACCAGTCCTAGGATGATTGTTTCCGGTCCAGGGAGGACCTGGCTTGGCAGTTTGGGCTGGACTGTTCCCATGAGGCACAGGGTCAAGACTGATTTGCATATGGCCAGATCTAAACTGGGGTGGCATGGTGAGCAAGAGAATGATGGATTTAACCCAGATCTCTTGACTGGGGGTGAATGTTTTGATTTGTTCTGCATTCCGTCCATCAATTGTGTGTCTTTTGCTTCCTCGCCCTAAGTGTGCCGGGTATGCCCAGACGTGGGTCCCGGGTTCACTGTGCTACTGGATTCAAGCTATCCTGGCTGATGAGGGGTGAAACCCTGAAACCGGTCCTAGGATGATTGTTTCCGGTCCAGGGAGGACCTGGCTTGGCAGTTTGGGCTGGACTGTTCCCATGAGGCACAGGGTCAAGACTGATTTGCATATGGCCAGATCTAAACTGGGGTGGCATGGTGGGCAAAAGAATGATGGATTTAACCCAGATCTCTTGACTGGGGGTGAATGTTTTGATTTGTTCTGCATTCTTTTGACCCTGAAATTATAGACATATCCAGTACTACTGTCAGACAGCATATACCTCTTAATTCCATAACATGCCCTCTAGGAATCTACTGCCTAAAAACCAATCGGCCCTTGAACAAGACCAAAGACTCATCCAGGTATTTTTTTCTCTGAAAATTGATCTACCACGTGATCAAGGATGGGCTAAACCTTAAAAAGGTGGTCACAATCAGGGTGATCGCGTGGCAATGCTAAATCATTATCAACAAAATGCAACTTCCGAAGAAGAAGCAAATGCCGATTACGACTCATGGCTGCAGGAAATATAGCCGTTGCCATCAAGGGATTAGTAGACCAATATGAGGACAGTGAAAACTTCCTTCTCAGGCCCATCAAAAAAGTTGAACCCAAAAACTTCTTCAACTCATCCAGATTTGTGGGAGTCCACAGAGTAGCTCTATAGTGGGGCTTAAGTCTGGCACTGTTGTCCCTCAAATACTGTTAAGCGTACAAATTAGCCTGCTCAACAATCTCATCCAAAAATACATCATCCATGTACAACTGAAAAAAAATTATAAAACATTTTCACAATACCCTGCAACACCACTAAAGGCAGGCAACAGCAGCTGCGCCATGTTTGGGTCAACCTATAGTCCAGCAATTCCAATGGGAAGCCTTTCAGCCTCAGGCTGCAATCCAGAAGCCTGCTGCTGCACTATTGGCACACCAGTGTCTTCCTCTAAAAGCAGCACTTCATCTGCACTAAGAGTGGCTTCATCATCAGATGATTCCTCTCGGACAAAAAATTCCCTTCTGGAATCCTGTCCTTCCTCCTCTGCCTCAGATGCAGAGTTAGTCTCATAATCATGGTCAGAAGAAGACTCAAAAAGCATACCAACAACCTGCTGGGCAGTCATCCTGCTGATAGCCATAATCCTACTTATACAAGTAACATGACAAACAAGTCAACAGTACCCAACACTGTGTAAAAAAAGTAATAAACAAAGTGCGGATTTTTAAAACAAAATGAAAAACTACTGGCATACAGCAGTTTCAAGGTAAAGTCAATCAATACAATGCACACAAAGACCTATATAATGTAAAACAATACCACTCACTTGCCAGAGACCGCTAGACTCACCAGCACCTACTCTGCACAGACACAGCAAGCACCAATGATATTCCACTAGAAAGGAAAACAAAAGAAAATTACACACAAGCCAACGCAATACACATTGTGCACAAATACAAGGAAAATGTCACACACATTCAAACAGAAGCTAAATAGGCTGCTATTATTACAACATATCCAAAAACATATTGATGCAGGTCATTGATTCTAATTTGGAGTAAACAATATAAAAAAAAATCCTTATCAAGCACTTGCAACTACATAAACTGTATCTCTACTGGTGCCAAAACCACAAGAACAAGTTAACACCAAAGTAAAATAAAAGCTTTGCACTAAAATAAAAAGGAGAAAAAAAAGTTACGATCACAAAAGAAGGCAAAACACCCAGACCATCACCCAAACTACATTTCACACACAAATGGTCTAGTGGCTTCTGCCCCCCTTGAGGGGCACTTGGGCCTAAAAATAAAAGGCCTATCTGCCCCCAATGGGGGCAGAAACAGCCAAAATATTCACCCCAAAAGGGGGGCCACTCCCCAAAACATTTTGCGCCATAAACAATAAGTGGATTCTGCCCCCCCTTGGCGGCAGCTGGGCCTAAAAATTTAAGGCCAATCTGCTGACCACATTGGGGGCAGAAATGGCCAAAGCATTCACCCCCAAAAGTGGAGTCTCCCTTGCCCAAGGGTCCAGTCCCCAATGCATTTTGCAGTATATACAATAAAATCCCTAGTGGTCTTGTGGCATCTGCCGCCATTGGGGGCAGATAGGCCTAAAGATATGAGGCCAGTCTGCCCCAAAGGGGAGCAGAAATGGCCAAAACATACACCCCCAAAGGGGGAGTGACCCTTGCCCAAGAGGCCACTCCCGAAAAATTTTTTCACTACATACAAAAAATTCACTGATGGTCTAGTGGCTTCTGCTCCCCCTGGGGGCAGATGGTCCTAAACATATAGGGCTGATCTGCCCCCAAGGGGGGGCAGAAATGGCCAAAACATTCATCCCCAAAAGGGGAACGATCCTTGCCCAAGAAATCGCTCCCCGTAATTATTAAACAATTAGCCCCTGGCTTCTAGTGGGTTTCCACCTCCCCTGGGGGCTAGATTGGCCGAAGAAATGGCAGATCTAGCCTCAGGGGGGACCGAAACACGGAAAAAGCTAATTGCCCCCTGGGGAACAGCCCACTCCCATAATGCACAAAATTTAAATCCCTGGGGCCTAGTGGTTTTGGTCCCCTGAGGGGGCTGATCAGCCTGACAAATGGCCGATTCAGCCCCCAGGGGGCCGAAACACAGCTACACATGCCCCCAGGGGAGCGACCCTTGCCTAAGGCGTCGCTCCTCCAACAACAAAAAGAAACATCCCTCGTGGTCCATTGGATGGATTCCTGCTCCACAATCGCGATCCTCACCCGCAATCGTAAAGCAGGAATCTATTCAAAAGAGGCACAGTGGGAAAGGAGGAACTCTTTCCTTTCCCTCTGTGTCTGGTTTCCCCGAACGAACCCCCCGAGAGAAGGACTTACCCAAAAGCCCTCCTCTCTCTGGACGCGCTGGAATCAAATGGCTTCCAGCGCGTCCCTGGCAGCCTATGATGGAGTTGACGCGCCGTGAGTGCGCCAATGTCATCACATTGCCAAGAGGGGGGGTTGGGGATGTCAGCGGAAGTTACTTCAGCTGCCATCCCCAGTGGGAGCATCGCTCCAAACCACTCGAGTCCGGCACCCACCTTTGGAAATGACACATCTCGCTGCTTGTAACCAGGAAATGTACTTTTTCGCAGCTGGCCGGTGTTCCAACGCAGTTGGCCCGAACTTTGACTTTTCCCCGTTGCAGCGCAACCTAAAATAACCTTTTTAGCGCTATTTGATTCTAAGCGCTTTACTGCATTTATTTCTTTAAAATTCAATATCTCAACTTCTACATGTTGGATTTTTGTCCCATTGGTCTTGCTTTATTTATAAAGTCATATCTTATTTTTCTAAACTGTTGTCGAGTCTTTTTGTGGTGTTTTCACTGTGTTACTGTATGAGTTATTGCACAAAGATTTTACACATTGCCTTATAAGTTAAGCCTGCCTGATCTGTACCAAGCTACCAGAGGGTGAGCACAGAATAATTTAGGTTGTGTTGTGACTTACCCTGATTAGGACTGTGGTCCCTACTTGGACAGGGTGCATACCTCTGCCAACTAGAGACCCAATTTCTAACAGCATTCATGTGTTTCAAATCACTCAGTGTGGTTTTAAAGTTGTATCCCTAAATTAGTGCACAGAGTCCTCACTTTTGCCTCAGTGATGATCTTCATCCAACGGTCCGTGCATCCCCAAAAAACCTGCCATGTTGAACAATAGTCAAGCATGTTAAGTTATGTTTGACTTCAGTTGTGTGATGGGTCTCATGTTGATGTTAAATAGTAGAGGGAAGAGTATCAACACCAGAAGGTCAATCAAGTGATTTTCTTCAGGTCTAAATTCAAATTCTTCCTGACAAAAAAGGTTTATTGCTCCATTGATATACACAGACATATAAGAGAACAGGCCTTATTCAGCACAGAGAAGTTGCTGAAACAATTAGGGTCACTGACAAGGAAATGATGCAGAACACATTCAAAGTCAGAGACAACTGTTTCCAGATTTTTTTTTTCAAGAAGGAAAAGGATTTCATCCCCACCAGGGGAATGCTCCAGGGGAATGCTGAGCTGAGTTTTTGTACGGTGACTTGAGGACATTGCAATTCCGACTATAAACACATCTACACTATCTCTTCTACTACTTCCATTACTTCTTTACCTATAAATACAATAAAAGAAGATGTGCACTCTTTGCAGAAGGGGTCACTCTCTCAATGCATGCTCTAGCATAATTAAGTTGGGCATTACAAACACTCAAATCGTACAAAGAGCTTTGGCCTTTGATACACAAGAGTTTCCTTTCCCTGCTTTATAACATTACTGCACAACAGCAAACTGGTTCTAAAAAAGAAGCATTCAATAGTCTTTTACTGATTCAACAAATAAAAAGCACACCCTTTTGTCCCATTGGTGAGCCACATTTAAAGAGGTTATTGCATGGGATTATTTCATTATTGTATTGTCTTCAAGTAAACTGACACTAATCAGATGCACAATTCCCTTGGTGCGGATGAAATCCATGTTCTCCCTGACTTACATTTCTCTCATGAAATCAGCTGTCTCGGCAGCAAAGGAATGCCCTTTGTCTGATTTTGGAAAACTTCCTCCCACTGTCCAAAAAGATATGTCAACAAGGTGGGCTGTTTTCAAATGGGCTGCAGGGCCCGAGTAGGGCTTTTCCCTGGCACTCCTTCCAACAGAGGCTGACACAAAGCTCACTTACAAGGGTAGCTTGAGCATAACCAGGCTTCAATCAAACAGCTCCTCAAATACTTCTGATTCCATATGGCTTTATCACCAGCACCAACCATTCAGCATCGAGGGCAAAACTCTTAGACTTCTTGGGCAGTTAGAGGAAATGTCCTCTTTATGGTTAATCATATGGAGGATACTGGGTTTTAAAGCAGACAATTTCATGGAGATGACTCTCATTTCTGAGCATCCCATTACCTCTCCTAATCTCTGGGGAATAGGACAGCAGCAGGACAACCAAAATGAACTACATGTCTAAGATAAATGGGCGCAAATGGTGAGCTGGTGTTAGTGTTTTCGGTTATTTATTCTGCAGCCAACCAATAGTGACACAATAATGGCATGGCAATCCTCATGGCAGTGCTTCCCACCATATGTGCACAATAACGAGCTGCTGTGTTTCAGCCCATGATCTGACTTTTTTAAGGCTTAGTAGAATACGTAGAAGTTATACCAGTCGAAGCAAACGTCATCATCTTAGGACCTTGAAGCTCCGCAATCAATAAATAAATGAGTTGTGAAAAAATGCAGACTCATTGTACTCTATCATGTGAATAGTTCTCTGGATTAAAAGTGTGTGCTGTAATCTGCATCCAGCAACACTTAGATACTACTTTGTTCTTATAAACAGCAAAGTAGAAAAGTGGTGATGCTTTTGGAGAGTGGAGTAGAGGTTGTTTCTACCTTAAAGTTCAGACCTTTAGAATAAATGGATGATGACAACAGGATTGGAGATATCTGGGGGGGGGCGTACAGCCGAAGATGGCGGACGCGTGAGTGCTGCGCTCCGCATCGGCCCGGCAATTATCCTATACTAAAAGGGTGACACAGCCTGGCCTGACCTGTCGGGCGGGATAGCCCCCGCTGCAGTACACCAAGGTGCGGTGTATGGGTCGAAAACGGGCGCCCTGACCCTGCTGCTGGCGCGAGGCGGCCGTGTTCGGTGGTGCAGCTGGGAGCCTCTGCCTCGCATGACGTAACGTGACGGGGCCCGCCCAGGTCCCCTAACTGCGGGAGTGGACCTACGGTGCGGAGGAGCATCCAGGCCTCGTCTCGAGGTGAATGAGGGCATGACCAGTTCGGACCGTGGGCCGAACCGCCAGATCAGGGTGGAGTCGCCTCGGGCGCTGACTGCTGGCCTGGAGACTGCGGCGAAGTGCAGCCCGCTGGAATTGCCTGGCGGGGGCCGCGAGATAGGCGGTCCTGGATCCCTGGTGTACCGGATCTGCGGCGCAGTGGCGGATGGCCCCCGCAGAGGAAGTCGCCCGGATCATGGTCTGACCCCGGTGAGCCGCTGGCGCTGAGGCCATTATCCAGGTGAGGATAGTACAGCGGAGGAGGGAACCAGTGCTGCTTCTGGGCCATAACCTGAGAGAGCTTGGGGCTATTGCTGGAAGGGAGTACTGTGTGGTTGAGCCCCCGGGGACCCTCGGGGACAATTGCAGAGACCGCGACTTGGGCCCTGGAGGGATGGAGATGCTGCGGCCTTGCTGGAGTGCGGAGGTGTGAGCTGGTGCTGCTCCTGGGCTACGGCACTACTGGGAGGGCACGAAGCGACTGCGGGCCGAACTGCGGCACAGATTGTTGGGCACTTTAAGAGCAGCCGCGAGAGCTTGAGACCAGCTGTGGTGGGACCTGACGGGGACACTCATCTGCGACGGCCCGGTTGGTGGGGTGAGTGTCCAGGGCTGACAGGGCAGTGAGGTCTACTGCCTGAAGAGGGCCCGAGAGTAGAGCAGTGCCTGTCCTGACGCAAGGATCGAACTTTGGGGGTAGAGAGGCCCCCTCTGCTCAGCTGGACTTGGGGCTCTAACGAGTGACTGCGTACTATATCAGTGGCACCTTGAAACTGCCTGAGTGGTCTGTTGCTGGCAACTCTTGGAGTGTACTGGGCCCCCCCCTTGCGCCTTTGATTGGGCGCGATGGAGAAACCGCGGGGGAAGCAGGCCGGGACTACCCCTGACCAGGAGGGAGACCAGTCTGAGCGAGCTCTGGGTAGCCCTGAACCCCAGACAAGGCCGGATCCTATCCAACTACAGCTCTCACAGATACTGGCAGCAATTTCGGACACAAAAGCTACTCTCCACCAAGACATAAGCGCGGTGTCTGTGGGTCTTGGCCTCCTGCGAGCCGATCACCAAAAGCTCAATGAGAGGGTGAAAGCGGTGGAATCTGGCTACGAGGAGCTAGTGCCTGGCCATAAGGCCCTATCACAACAGGTGGCGGAATTAACGGACAGGGTCCGGGTCCTGGAGCGGCGAACAGAAGATGGGGAGGGCCGCAACCGCCGCAATAACCTGCGAATTCTTGGCCTGCCGGAAGGGATCGAAAAGGACGACATGGTGGCGTACCTGGAGCCGTGTCTCCGGGAGGTGGCAGCCCCGGGAGAGCTGACGCAATTTTTCATGCTGGAAAGAGCGCACCGTGTACCTGCCCGACCGGTGGTGCCTGGCCGCCCCCCGAGACCAGTGGTGGCCCGGTTGCTACATTACATGGACAGAGACGTCCTCCTGCAGAGAGCTCGCACGAGCGGCCCCTTTGTGGTTAACAACGCCAGGGTCTCCATGTTCCCGGATTACACGCTGGAGGTGCAGCGGAAACGGGCCTTCTACTACGAGGTCAAAAAGGCACTCTGTGAAGAAGGCATTCAGTACTCGCTCATGTTTCCGGCAAAGCTTCGTATAGCAGTGGACGGCAATACTCACTTCTGTGATACCCCCCAGATGGCCTGGGACTGGCTCGAAACTTATCGTACTGGAGGACCAGGTCTGGTGCCGAAACCCCAGCGGACGACGAGGGACTGCAGATCAGGGAAAAGATCCCGGAGAAGGTCAGAACGTATCGGGCGAAGAAGCCCACCTCCTCCCAGACGGAACTGGAGCGAGCGGCGGCCCTACAGGCTGTGGCGGAGATAGCCTGTAAAGGAAACTCCCCGTCGGAACAAGGCTCCAGGTCTACAAAGGGAACGGGAGGCTCCTGGTCTGATTCTTCTGGTAAAGATAGCCTGGAGCTCCCGGTGGTGACCCCGCACACGGCAGATGACATTATCTAGCATGAGAGGTGCCTTGAGAGGTCTTGAGAACGGGCCGGTGCTAGGGGATTAACACTACTGTTTATGGGGTCTTGTTTGCTGCAAGATGAGACGGACTTGCCCGGTCGGCGGAGCCGTGACCCCCCTGAAGGTCTTCGCCACGTTTGGTTTGGACCTTCAATGCTTGATTTTCACAGGTGGAGTTTGGGCAGATGGCCGTTGCCAGAATGCCCTGGGGCTGGGGAGTTGTTCTATGTTTGGGGCTGTTAAAGTCCAGCAGTCGTGTCACTCATGCGGATGGCGATGCATTATTAGGGGTCATGGTGTCTGGGGGCGGGTGGGGGCCTCGGGGGGGAAGCATTGGAACATATTGACCCGCCATGGCGCACAGTGAGGTGAAGATGATTACTTGGAACATTAGAGGTATGGGCTCCATGGCTAAGCGATATAAGATTTATAATGACTTAAAACGCCGGGGAGTGCAGATTGCTCTATTACAGGAAACCCACCTAACGCTGGACGAAGTGGGCCGGTTGAGGAACCGATGGAGGGGGCAGGTTTATGCCACCGGGTACTCTGCATTTGCCCGGGGGGTGTTGGTGTGGGTGCGCCCTGTGGTCCCCTTTGAGATGACTCGTACATTGACAGACGCTGAAGGAAGGTATGTGCTAGTGGCAGGACGACTACTGGGTCGGGAAATTACCCTATGTTGTTGCTATGCTCCCAATCATGATAAAGTGGCCTATCTGACATCCCTCTCAGCACACATAGCGGATATAGAGGTCGGTCAGTTGGTGGTGGGGGGTGATTTTAATTGCGTAGCAGATGTTCAATTGGACCGGTCCCACCCCCCCCCTGGCAGGAGCGCAGGGGCACAGGACTGCGGTGGGGTTGCGGGAGTGGATGTCACACTGGGGCCTGCAGGATATCTGGCGTTTACAACACGGTAGGGACAGAGAGTACTCTTACTACTCGCACTTACACCACCTCCATACTCGAATTGACGCATTTTGGTGCTCACAGACACTTGGTGCCCTTGCCCACTCCACCGAATATTTGGGCCGCACCTACTCGGACCATAGCCCTTTATTATTGACACTCCGCCTCCAGGGGTGCAGGCCCCCGATTCCGGCGTGGAGACTTAGTCCTACGACCCTGGATTATGCACCGTTCCCAGACTCACTGCGTACGATAATTGACACATATTTTACCGAGAATGCAGGCACGGCATCTACTACCCTGGTTGAGTGGGAGGCTTTTAAAGTGGTGGTGAGGGGTCACTGTATGGGGCAGACCGTTGGGATACGGAGGGAACTCCATAAAGAACTTACAGAACTTGAGGGGGGCTTACGAACTCTTGACAACATGCAGGGGCCAGACCCCAGGACCCATGACCAACTACTAACCAAGCGCAAGCAATATGACGAGGCTCTGGATAGGCTCCAAACCCATGATTACAGAGCATATATGGATAGGGTGCAGAGTGAGGAAGGGAAGGCGGGGCGGCTCCTGACATGGCTTATAGGACCGGAGTCACAGGGATCCCCTATTACTCGGATTAGTATGCCCGGGGATAAGACTGAGTTTGATCCGGATAGGATTAATGGTGCCTTTCGGGCGTATTATGAGACGCTGTATTTGACACCGTTGGGCCCATCGCGCGAGGAGATTACTGCCTTCCTGGCCCCCTTGGCCCTGACGGAAGCTGAGGGCGACGTTGAGAATGAGCTGGGGGTCTCGATTACTCTTCAGGAGGTAAGGGGAGCCATAGCCCTGCTGACAGGGGGGAAAACACCGGGCCCAGACGGCCTACCTGCCGAGTTTTATACAAAGTATAGCACTGAACTGGCCCCTCGCCTGGTAACCATGCATAACTAGGCCCTTCAGGTGGGCCGTCTGCCGCCGCCGACGTGCTCCGCTACTGTTATACCACTCCCTAAGGTAGAGCGTTTGGAGGCAGGAGTGCGGGATTTCAGACCGTTATCCATGCTTAATACTGACTTTAAAGTGCTCAGTAAGGTGTTGGCGATCCGGTTGCTTCCTCACATGACCCATCTGGTCCACCCAGACCAGAATGGGTTTGTCCCTTCCCGCAACACGTCATTTAGTTTACGACGGCTGTACTCAGTTTTGTACCACACTGAGGCGAAGGACCTGTCTCGCGCTGCGCTTCTTTCAGTTGACCTGGAGAAAGCGTTCGATACGGTTAATTGGGAATTCCTCTTGGAGGTAATGCGAAAGATGGGGCTGGGTACGGGCTGGCTGCAGTGGGTTCAATTGCTGTACACATTCCCGACGGCACGGGTCAAGACGGGTGGCATCATATCCCCGGAATACGCAATTACCTGCGGGACCCGCCAGGGGTGTCCCCTGTCCCCGCTGCTGTTTGCATTAGCAGTGGAGCCACTGGCGGCACTTTTTCGTGCGGGAGGTGAGGGACTGGGGATACCATTGAATGGGAGATTATACACGATTTCCCTGTATGCAGATGACTTATTGATTTATGTTAGACTTGGCATCTTTTGGCGTGTTTCCCCTGACTTTTTGCTTTCTGACCTCCCGGTTTTGACTCTGTTTGTGCTGGTGTAATGATTCTGCGCACTTTCCTCACTGCTGTCCAGTGGGAAAGTGCAAGTGCTCCTGTATAAAATGTGTTATGGATTGGTGTTTCCATGATTGGCCTATTTGGTTTATGTGTCAGTCCCTTGTAAAGTGCACTGCGAGTGCCAGGGCCTATAGACCAAATGCTGTTGGTGGGCTGCAGCACTGGATTGTGCCACCCACGCAAACAGCCCGTAAAGTGTAACTCAGGCCTGCCATCGCAGAGCCTGTGCGCAGCCTGGGGCTGCCATGTCGACTTGGCAAGTGCACACACTTGCCAGTCCCTAAACCTTCCCTTTTCTACATGTTAGTCACCCCTAAGGTAGGCCCAAGGTACCCCTGTGGGCAGGGTGCGTTGTATGCGAAAGGTAGGACATGCCCTGGTGTGTGTGGCATGTCCTGATAGTGAATTACGGCCTAGTTTGTTTTTCACTATTGCAAGGCTACCTGTTCCCCCTAGGCCAGAACGGGCAGTTTTGATTATTACAGCTTATAATCCTAACTGACCCCGGGAACATGGTAGAAATTCGAGTTTAGTATGCCTGGACTCAGAATGATAAAATGCATCTTTTAGTGAAGTTGGTTTTAACATTACGTTTGAAAATACCACTTTTAGAAAGTGGGTATTTTCTTGTCTAACCATCCAAACCTGCCTCTGCGAGGTTGTGTATTCCTTGTCTGGAGTATGAGTGACAGGGGCTGGGGGATGCCAGGAGACAGGGTGAGTCAGCACAGGGCTGAATCGCGAGATCTACATGTAGATGGGTGGGAGGAGTTGCACCTGGGCCCTGAATAGGACAGTGCCTTCCCTCCACAATGCTGGCTCCACCTCCTGTGGTGCGTCTGATGTCCCTGGCCTACTCACTGAAAGAAGGGACGGAGACTTGTCAACAAAGTGCTCCAGAACTGGTTTGGACTAGGCAAAGGCCTCTCTGCCTTCAGAGAACAAAGGAATTTGGGATATAAATATTGGGGCCCTGACCCCATGAATTTAGATCTCGCTGGAATCAAGGAACCTGCCAAGACGAAGAGCTGGAAGAGCTGCCAGGAGGAGTACTGCCCCTTTGCTGTGTTGTTGCTTTGTTGGGTTGGCCTGCAGTTGCTGCTTCTGTCTTGGGCAGTGAAAGGACTGGACTGAACTTTCTACAAACTTGTGCTGAGTATCTCCAAGGGCCTGGAACCGAGCTGGCCTCCTGTTAAGAAGTCTCAGGGACTGCAAAGACTTCACAAGCCTCTGGGTACCGCTTCTGGAACGCTGTTTCAGTTGCCACAGAGGAAGGGAACCGCAACCGACTCCGTCAACCGAATCCATCCCTGGCCGGTGACCTGTTTGCACCGCAGACCGCATCGCCCCGCTTCGCATCGCAACCCTGGTCTCACCGTGGGCGACGTCCGACGCCGCCAAACACCGAGCCGCTGCTTGCACCGTGACCTGTGGGCACCGCAGTTCGCATCGCATCGCTTCACTGAACCAGCCGGACCCGACCGACGCGGTCGCTGCAACTGGCTTAAGAGTCGTGACCGCATCGCATTTGGGGCACCTCTCGCACGTCTGCGACACACCGCTCCGACTCGCACCGCTGTCCGACGCCAGCTCCCGCACTCCGGCTTGGTCGCCTGCATCGCAACCTGTCAGCACCGCATCGAGCATCGTCTCACCCTGCATCGCACGCCTTGGACTCACCGACTCCATCTGCACGACGCTCATCGAGCCACTGCCTGCACCGCATCGAGGGACACCGCACCTTGCATCGCTCCATCTTGCACCGCAACCACGACGAACGCCGACCGGCTCGTACACTCCGTACCAGCCACAACGAGAAAGGTACTGTGACCGAGTCTGTTCACGACTCTGCTGGCCCGTATCGACGCGGTCGGCTGGAACTGTTAGACTCTGTGGTTTTCAGCATCGCGGTAGGCTCGGACGGAGCTACCGACTCGTACGAACTTTGTTTTTGGACTATTCCTGCAAAGAAGAAGTTACCTTATCAAGCATTCATTTTTAAAGTATAGTATTGTGGATTTTTGTCGTAATTGGTCTTGTGTTGAGTATATAAAATATTGGTTATTTTTCTAAACTGGTGTGTTGTCCGTTTGTAGTGCTTACACTGTATTACTGTTGGTTATGTGCAAATGCTTTACACACTGCCTCTGAATTAAGCCCGACTGCTCGTGCCAAGCTACGACGAGGGTGAGCAGGGGTTACTTCACGAGTGTAACACCCTTACCCTGACTAGGAAGAAGGGTCCCTACTTGGACAAAGGTGCAAGCCCTTGCCAACTAGAGATCCCATTTCTAACATTGGTTGTCAGCTGTGGGATAGGACTTGTGTTTGCACTTGACTTACAGTGATTGGTGTGCACTACTACCATATCGCAGACCATTACGTACCACACACTGGTTCTTTTTCTTTTGGCCTATTTTTGATCTTGCCAGTTTTCAACTCACTACTTTTGCCATGCCTGACACAGCTGCATCATCCGTTGCATCTCTGGAAATTATCTTTGAGGAAGATAGGTTGGAAACCTACGCCGTAAAGGAACTACGAGCAATTTGTAAAAACCTGAAAGTCCAAATTAAAGGCCTCACAAGGAAGGAGGAGCTACAGAAGGCGCTGAGGGCCTGGGTAGCAGCCATACATGCCAGTGGGCAGCCTGGTAATATCTGTGAGGAGGTGGAAGAGCCTATTTCCAGGGTGGATATGCTTTTGGGTAGGATGAACCCGCCAGGTCAGGCAGCAGCAGTCTGTCCCCAGAGGAGCTGGAGGACAGGCGGGAGGCGAGGCAGTTTGAGCTACAGAAGCTCAGGCTGGAGAGTGAGCGGGAGGAGAAGAGATTGGCCATGGAGGAGAGGAAGATGCTCTTAGAGCATGAGAGAGAACTGAAGGAGCTAGAACTTAGGAGTAAGTCAGGCTCAGATGGTGGCAGCAATTCATCCAGAAAGGCAGACAGGATTGTGCACATTCCCAAGAATGTAGGCAAGGAGTTCAAGAAGGGGGATGACATACAAAGGTGGTTTCAGGGTTATGAGGCAGCCATACACATGAATGGGGTCCCTGAGGAGAATTGGGGAGCAGGATTGTGGCCACTTTTCCCTGAAGAAGCAAGGGATGCTCTGATAGCTTTGGGTAAGGGGTATCACCTCACCTATGCTGACATGAAGGATGCCCTTCTCACAAAGTATGGTCTTACTCCTGAAAAGTACAGGGATCAGTTCAGGTCCAGTAAGAAGTCTGATGCCAACACTTGGTTGGAATGTGTGGATGTGTTCTGCAGGTCTCTGGATGGTTGGGTGAAGGGCAGTAATGTGACAGATTTTCAGGGGCTCTACAACTTGATTGCATGGGAGCACTTGTCTAGTCTATGTTTTGCAGATCTGCGCCAGCACCTAGTGGATAGTAAGCTAACTGACCCCAGGAAGCTTGCTATGGAAGCGGACCACTGGGTGAGTACCAGGGTCCACAAGAAAGCGTTTGGGGAGACTCAGCCAAAGGTGGGCAGGGTCCCCAGCAGAAAGGTGGGGGGACAAGGGTAAAGCACAGGAGTTCTCTAAAGGGCCCCAAACTAGTACCCAGGGTAAAGGTTCCCAGCCCCCGGTGATAAGAAGAAAGGGGTCTCTACAGGGAAGCCTGTTGAGACCGGCCCCCGCAAGTGTTATGCATGTGACCAGGTAGGTCACTTTAAGGGGGACCCCAAGTGCCCAAAGGGGACACAGCCACCCACCGGTGGACAGTCCAAAGTGTTGGCTAGTGTAGCGCTTGGGGAGGAGGGGTGCCCACAGGAGGGTGGGGATCCCGCAGAAATGACCCTTGTCTCACTAGGGGACAGTGAGATGGTCCCAGGAAACCAGGTGCCCCCTAACACAAAGAAATATAGCACCTGGGTGACCATTAATGGGAACAGGGTAGAGGCTCTCAGAGACACTGGAGCCAGTGTGACCTCAGTCCGGTGTCACCTGGTGTCTGAGAAGCAAGTAGTCCCCGGGGCATTCCACCAAGTAGTTGCTGTAGACAACTCAGAGCGCCAATGTATGGTGGCGCAGGTTCCCTTTGAATGGGGGGGTCTCAGGTCCCTTGAGGGTGGTTGTGAGCCCTACCATGCCTGTAGATTGTCTGCTAGGTAACGACCTGGAGCAGTCCTTATGGAAGGATGTTGAGCTCAGGTCTCACTTGGAGATGCTTGGGTTGCCAGAGTGGGCATGTGTGTCCACTCGGTCAATGGCAGCCAAAAAGGGTGATCAAGAGGACTTGGAGCCTGGAACAGTGGCCCAAGTCCCTGCCCAGAGAAAGGGCAGGGGGCGCGGGAAACCGGCCCCCGAAGTTCCCACGGACCGGGAGGAGGCGGACCTCGAGGGGACGCCCCGGTGCCTACAGGGGAGCAGGTAGCCGAACTGGGAGACATCTCTGAGCTGACCCATTGGCAGCAAGAAGGGGGTCCCACCAGGGAGGAGTTCTGCAGGGAGCAGAGCGAGTGCCCTACTCTGGAGGGTCTGCGGCGGCAGGATGCAGACCAGGCAGCTGGTAATCAGTCCGGGTCACATCTGATCTACTGGGAGAGTGGTCTCCTATACAGTGAGCCTAAGGTTGCTGAGCCTGGGTCAGCCCGTGTGCTGGTGGTACCCCAGCGCTTCAGGACCTTCCTACTGGGTTTGGCTCATGACGTGCCTTTGGCAGGACATTTGGGGCAGGACAAGACCTTTGACAGGCTTGTCACCCACTTCTTTGGCCCCAAATGCGAAGGCAGTCAGATGCGCACTGTAGGTCTTGCCAAACTTGCCAGGCAAGTGGTAAGAGTTGGAGGAAGGTCAAAGCTCCTCTCCAACCTTTTCCTGTTGTTGGAACACCCTTTGAAAGGGTAGGGATGGATATTGTGGGGCCACTGGATCCCAAGACAGCCATGGGCAACAGGTACATCCTGGTCTTGGTGGACCATGCCACCCGGTACCCGGAGGCAATCCCTCTCAGGACAACGACGGCGCCAGTGGTGGGCCGGGCGTTAATGGGGATCTTTTCCCGAGTGGGATTCCCCAGAGAGGTGGTTTCTGATAGGGGGACCAATTTCATATCCAAGTATATGACATCCCTTTGGAAGGAGTGTGGTGTAACCTACAAGTTCACCACTCCTTACCACCCACAAGGAAACGGTCTGGTGGAGAGATTCAACCAGACCTTGAAAGGCATGATCAAGGGTCTAACAGAACCCATGAGGCGTAAGTGGGAAGTCCTCTTGCCATGCCTACTCTTTGCATACAGGGAGGTGCCTCAGAAGTCTCTTGGGTACAGCCCCTTTGAGCTCCTGTATGGCCACCCTGTCAGAGGACCTCTGAGTTTGGTAAAGGAAGGCTGGGAGGCAGCTCCCAGGAAAACTCCCCAGGATGTATTTAGCTACATGCTGGCCTTTAGAAACCAAACTGCCCGCTTCAGGAAACTCGCTCAGGCGAACCTAGAGGCAAGCCAGGAAGAAATGAAGAGATGGTATGACCAGAATGCCACTCTGGTCGAATTTCAACCTGGGCAAAAAGTGTGGGTCATGGCCCCAGTGGCACCTTGTGCCTTGCAGGACAAGTGGACTGGGCCATATGAGGTAAAGGAGCGCAAAAGTGACGTCACCTACCTGGTGGATTTGCAGGCTCCAAGGAACCCTTTGAGGGTCCTTCACGTGAACCGCCTCAAGCCCCACTTCGAGAGGTCCGAAGTGAGTATGCTCTTGGCGACAGATGATGGGGTGGAAGAGGAGAGTGAGCCTCTCCCTGACCTCCTGTCTACCAAGGAGCATGATGGGTCAGTAGAGGGTGTGATCCTCTCCCCTACTCTGACTCAGGAGCAGCAGGGGGACTGTCGCCAGTTGTTGGGACAGTTCGCCCCACTGTTCTCTCTGACTCCCGGTGTTACTCACTGGTGTACCCATGACGTGGACACTGGTGACAGCCCTCCTGTGAAGCACAAGATTTACAGGTTGACTGACCGGGTCAGAGCCAGCATCAAGGAGGAGGTCTCTAAGATGTTGGCGTTAGGGGTGATTGAGCCCTCCCACAGTCCTTGGGCCAGCCCAGTGGTCTTGGTCCCAAAGGCTGCTGCGCCCGGTGCCACTCCAGAACTCCGGTTTTGTGTGGACTACCGTGGGCTCAATGCCGTCACCAGGACTGACGCGCACCCCATCCCCAGAGCTGATGAGCTCATTGATCGGTTGGGAGCTGCCCGGTTCCTCAGCACGTTTGATTTGACGTCTGGGTACTGGCAGATTGCCTTAACCGATGGGGCCAAGGAGAGATCAGCATTCTCAACCCCAGAAGGTCATTACCAATTCCGGGTGATGCCCTTTGGGTTGAAGAATGCCCCTGCCACCTTTCAGAGGTTGGTCAATCAGGTGTTGGCTGGGCTGGAGGATTTCAGTGCCGCCTACCTGGATGACATTGCTGTGTTCAGTTCCAGCTGGGAAGAACATTTACAGCACCTTGAGAAAGTGTTGAGGGCTCTGCAAGGTGCAGGCCTCACGATCAAGGCCAGTAAGTGCCAGATCGGGCAGGGTTCTGTGGTGTACTTGGGACACCAGGTAGGAAGCGGCCAGGTGGCGCCCCTACAACCCAAGATTGACACCATTCTGGCTTGGGAACCCCCCAAGACCCAGACAGAGGTGAGAGCCTTCTTAGGTCTCACCGGTTACTATAGGAGATTTGTTAAGGGCTATGGCACCATCGTTGCCCCCTTAACAGAGCTGACCTCTAAGAGGCAGCCCAGGAAAGTGATCTGGACTGAGTCCTGCCAGAAAGCTTTTGATGCCCTGAAGGCAGCCATGTGCACGGCGCCCGTGCTCAAGGCACCTGACTTCTCCAAGGAATTTGTCGTGCAGACTGACACTTCAGAGCATTGTGTGGGAGCGGTGCTCTCGCAACTGAACGAAGAGGGCCTGGATCAGCCTGTAGTCTTCCTTAGCAGGAGACTACTTCCCAGGGAACAGAGGTGGAGTGCCATAGAAAGGGAAGCTTTTGCTGTGGTCTGGGCACTGAAGAAGTTGAGACCATACCTGTTTGGGACTCACTTCCGGGTTCAGACAGACCACAGGCCCCTCAGATGGTTGATGCAAATGAGGGGTGAGAATCCAAAACTGCTGAGGTGGTCCATCTCCCTACAGGGAATGGACTTTACGGTGGAACACCGTCCTGGTACAGAACACGCCAACGCAGATGGTCTGTCCAGGTTCTTCCGCCTTAGTGAAGAGAACTCCAATGGGGTTGGGTAGTTCTCCCTACTTTCAGCTGGAGGGGACATGTGTTAGACTTGGCATCTTTTGGCGTGTTTCCCCTGACTTTTTGCTTTCTGACCTCCCGGTTTTGACTCTGTTTGTGCTGGTGTAATTATTCTGCGCACTTTCCTCACTGCTGTCCAGTGGGAAAGTGCAAATGCTCCTGTATAAAATGTGTTATGGATTGGTGTTTCCATGATTGGCCTATTTGGTTTATGTGTCAGTCCCTTGTAAAGTGCACTGTGAGTGCCAGGGCCTATAGACCAAATGCTGTTGGTGGGCTGCAGCACTGGATTGTGCCACCCACGCAAACAGCCCGTAAAGTGTAACTCGGGCCTGCCATCGCAGAGCCTGTGCGCAGCCTGGGGCTGCCATGTCGACTTGGCAAGTGCACACACTTGCCAGTCCCTAAACCTTCCCTTTTCTACATGTTAGTCACCCCTAAGGTAGGCCCAAGGTACCCCTGTGGGCAGGGTGCGTTGTATGCGAAAGGTAGGACATGCCCTGGTGTGTGTGGCATGTCCTGATAGTGAATTACGGCCTAGTTCGTTTTTCACTATTGCAAGGCTACCTGTTCCCCTAGGCCAGAACGGGCAGTTTTGATTATTACAGCTTATAATCCTAACTGACCCCGGGAACATGGTAGAAATTCGAGTTTAGTATGCCTGGACTCAGAATGATAAAATGCATCTTTTAGTGAAGTTGGTTTTAACATTCTGCGTTTGAAAATACCACTTTTAGAAAGTGGGTATTTTCTTGTCTAACCATCCAAGCCTGCCTCTGCGAGGTTGTGTATTCCTTGTCTGGAGTATGAGTGACAGGGGCTGGGGGATGCCAGGAGACAGGGTGAGTCAGCACAGGGCTGAATAGCGAGATCTACATGTAGATGGGTGGGAGGAGTTGCACCTGGGCCCTGAATAGGACAGTGCCTTCCCTCCACAATGCTGGCTCCACCTCCTGTGGTGCGTCTGATGTCCCTGGCCTACTCACTGAAAGAAGGGACGGAGACTTGTCAACAAAGTGCTCCAGAACTGGTTTGGACTAGGCAAAGGCCTCTCTGCCTTCAGAGAACAAAGGAATTTGGGATATAAATATTGGGGCCCTGACCCCATGAATTTAGATCTCGCTGGAATCAAGGAACCTGCCAAGACGAAGAGCTGGAAGAGCTGCCAGGAGGAGTACTGCCCCTTTGCTGTGTTGTTGCTTTGTTGGGTTGGCCTGCAGTTGCTGCTTCTGTCTTGGGCAGTGAAAGGACTGGACTGAACTTTCTACAAACTTGTGCTGAGTATCTCCAAGGGCCTGGAACCGAGCTGGCCTCCTGTTAAGAAGTCTCAGGGACTGCAAAGACTTCACAAGCCTCTGGGTACCGCTTCTGGAACGCTGTTTCAGTTGCCACAGAGGAAGGGAACCGCAACCGACTCCGTCAACCGAATCCATCCCTGGCCGGTGACCTGTTTGCACCGCAGACCGCATCGCCCCGCTTCGCATCGCAACCCTGGTCTCACCGTGGGCGACGTCCGACGCCGCCAAACACCGAGCCGCTGCTTGCACCGTGACCTGTGGGCACCGCAGTTCGCATCGCATCGCTTCACTGAACCAGCCGGACCCGACCGACGCGGTCGCTGCAACTGGCTCAAGAGTCGTGACCGCATCGCATTTGGGGCACCGCTCGCACGTCTGCGACACACCGCTCCGACTCGCACCGCTGTCCGACGCCAGCTCCCGCACTCCGGCTTGGTCGCCTGCATCGCAACCTGTCAGCACCGCATTGAGCATCGTCTCACCCTGCATCGCACGCCTTGGACTCACCGACTCCATCTGCACGACGCTCATCGAGCCACTGCCTGCCCCGCATCGAGGGACACCGCACCTTGCATCGCTCCGTCTTGCACCGCAACCACGACGAACGCCGACCGGCTCGTACACTCCGTACCAGCCACAACGAGAAAGGTACTGTGACCGAGTCTGTTCACGACTCTGCTGGCCCGTATCGACGCGGTCGGCTGGAACTGTTAGACTCTGTGGTTTTCAGCATCGCGGTAGGCTCGGACGGAGCTACCGACTCGTACGAACTTTGTTTTTGGACTATTCCTGCAAAGAAGAAGTTACCTTATCAAGCATTCATTTTTAAAGTATAGTATTGTGGATTTTTGTCGTAATTGGTCTTGTCTTGAGTATATAAAATATTGGTTATTTTTCTAAACTGGTGTGGTGTCCGTTTGTAGTGCTTACACTGTATTACTGTTGGTTATGTGCAAATGCTTTACACACTGCCTCTGAATTAAGCCCGACTGCTCGTGCCAAGCTACCACGAGGGTGAGCAGGGGTTACTTCACGAGTGTAACACCCTTACCCTGACTAGGAAGAAGGGTCCCTACTTGGACAAAGGTGCAAGCCCTTGCCAACTAGAGATCCCATTTCTAACAATTTATCTTAAGGATGCTGCCAGGGGGACGGATTCCGCCTTTGAGTTGCTGGAGCAGTTTGGTAGCCTGTCCGGCTTACGGGTGAATCTTCGTAAGACGCATTTATTCCCAGTGGCCGGTCCATCCCCTAGACCCCGGGACCTTTCTGACGAGCATAACTGGACGTCGACTTCCTTTCGGTACCTGGGTATCCAGATCTTTCACTCCCTGGAGGATATGAGGGAGGGCAACTTGGGGAAGGCATTGCGCTCACTGCGCTCCAGCGTGGCCTTTTGGGGTTCGCTGCGACTGCCCTTGATGGCTAGGATCTCTCTGACCAAGATGGTCATGTTGCCCTGATTACTGTACTTTTTTGCTAATTTACCGGTCTTGATGCCTGCGGGCTGGTTTAAGCCGCTGGATGCGCTGGTGCGGCACCTTATCTGGGCAGACGGGAGGCGCAGGGTTGCGCTGCGGACGCTCCAACGCCCTATGGAGGAGGGAGGACTGGGGGTGCCAGACTTTGAACTGTATCAGCTGGCTGCACAGCTACAGTGGCTGGCACAGTGGCTAGAAGGGGTTAACCAGGAGGGCACATATTTGATGGAACCAGGGCAGAACCCTCGTCTACTATTGGCCAAACTACTGAACCCGGCCACGAAGGTGCCCTATACATCAACTCTACAAACCACTGCTCTACGGTGCTGGAGAAGGTGTATGGACCGGCTCCCGATAGGTCCGAGATATACGCCGGTGCTGCCATTGGTAGGGCTCCCTCATGGCGACCCGCAGGTGGTTTTTGGGGCAGAGCAGTTATCGGCTTGGACTGGGGCGGGGATAGACACGGCGGGGGATTGCTTTCAGGATGGGTGCATGCTCCCTTTGGCGGAACTGGTGGAGGGATATGAACTGCCTCCTGGCCAGTTTCTTTTGTATGAGACACTGGTAAGGACGTTTGAACAGCTGTGGGGCACGGGACGGGAGGACTCGGCGACGCATGGGGTTATCCACTCGGTGGTCACACTGGGCACAGCCGGGCACCAAATTAAGTGGTTCTATGCATCCTTGTTGGGGGGCTTCCCTGTCCCCGTTGCTAGAGCTACGGGGGAAATGGGAGAGAGATCTTGGCAGAACACTCACTGACGCAGAGTGGAGGCGTTTATTACGATCTCCCAAAAAGGTCTCCCGTAACTCACGCCTTAAATATTTACAGTTTAATTATGTCCATATGACATATATGACTCCACATCGTATTCAGATTGCATTTGGGGGTGAGCCTAGGGAGTGCCCACGATGTCGACAAATGGATGCGGATTTCCTCCTCATGACGTGGGGCTGTATGACTATACAACGGTTTTGGGACGCAGTGGTGAAGAAACTTGCTGACACACTGGGCCGGGCACTGACTCAATCGATCGAGGTTTGCCTCCTAGGTCTGTTTCCCAGACCGCCTAAGCGCAAAGTGGGGAGTCGATTTATCGACCTGGCCCTAGCCTTGGCCAGGAGGCGAATCGCGATTACTTGGAAATCTGCGGCGGGACCGCAGTTTGGGATTTGGGAATTGGAGGTCTTGCACTGGGCGGCGGCGGAGGGCAGGGCACTGCAAAAGGAAAAACAGAAGGGCATGCGAAGGTTCCCTATTGCAGAAGCTTGGAGGGAGGTACTATTTAATTGGGAGTTGTCCCAGTAGTGCGGACGAGGAGACTGGGACAACCCCTACATAGTGGACTTCGTCGTGAGAATGTACAGTGAGGAGGTAGGGGAATGCAGGGGGCGTGCCGACTTGATTCCTGACCTGGACCCGGGCTGACCCCCAATCGCTTGCTCTCCTTGACTGACGTCCACCTCTTGAGGAAGTGCTCTCTGGTTGCTTCCACCCCCCCCCATCCACTGTAGATATAGCTGATTGATGTCAATCGTGAATGGGCTTGAGCCCGAAAGCGGATGGTTGACTTCACCCGACCGGGCCAAAGATGATGACCGAAAATTCCCCCTCCCGCATGCAGTGTAGTAGTAATAGTGACGGTGACCGACAGGTCTGGTTTTGCTCTTGTTTATTCACGTTTATTTTAATGTTTTCTTCTTGCGAAGGCATATGGACATACGTTACATTAGCTTAGACCACAGATGCCTGGCCTTTGGCTGTCAAGACTGGGCCCCAGGGATCGGAGATAGGAACGACATGGGTACATTCAAACGTTGGACTGGGTAGAGCTGTAATGTTTGCGCTATGTGCCACACGCACCGCATAGAAATTGTATTGCTGGAATGCATGGTTCGACTCATAGCTCATTTTCTGCACGGGTGGTGTACATTTCATATAGGGCCCACTGCCCAAATGGACAGATATTATATACATTGTAATTGCTCTCCTTGACTGACGCCCACCTCTTGAGGAAGTGCTCTCTGGTTGCTTCCACCCCCCCCCCCCATCCACTGTAGATATAGCTGATTGATGTCAATCGTGAATGGGCTTGAGCCCGAAAGCGGATGGTTGACTTCACCCGACCGGGCCAAAGATGATGACCGAAAATTCCCCCTCCCGCATGCAGTGTAGTAGTAATAGTGACGGTGACCGACAGGTCTGGTTTTGCTCTTGTTTATTCACGTTTATTTTAATGTTTTCTTCTTGCGAAGGCATATGGACATACGTTACATTAGCTTAGACCACAGATGCCTGGCCTTTGGCTGTCAAGACTGGGCCCCAGGGATCGGAGATAGGAACGACATGGGTACATTCAAACGTTGGACTGGGTAGAGCTGTAATGTTTGCGCTATGTGCCACACGCACCGCATAGAAATTGTATTGCTGGAATGCATGGTTCGACTCATAGCTCATTTTCTGCACGGGTGGTGTACATTTCATATAGGGCCCACTGCCCAAATGGACAGATATTATATACATTGTAATTGCTCTCCTTGACTGACGCCCACCTCTTGAGGAAGTGCTCTCTGGTTGCTTCCACCCCCCCCCCATCCACTGTAGATATAGCTGATTGATGTCAATCGTGAATGGGCTTGAGCCCGAAAGCGGATGGTTGACTTCACCCGACCGGGCCAAAGATGATGACCGAAAATTCCCCCTCCCGCATGCAGTGTAGTAGTAATAGTGACGGTGACCGACAGGTCTGGTTTTGCTCTTGTTTATTCACGTTTATTTTAATGTTTTCTTCTTGCGAAGGCATACGGACATAGGTTACATTAGCTTAGACCACAGATGCCTGGCCTTTGGCTGTCAAGACTGGGCCCCAGGGATCGGAGATAGGAACGACATGGGTACATTCAAACGTTGGACTGGGTAGAGCTGTAATGTTTGCGCTATGTGCCACACGCACCGCATAGAAATTGTATTGCTGGAATGCATGGTTCGACTCATAGCTCATTTTCTGCACGGGTGGTGTACATTTCATATAGGGCCCACTGCCCAAATGGACAGATATTATATACATTGTAATTGTTTTGATATCACATTCTGTAATTGTACATGTGAAAGTTTTATACATGATCAGAAATGCCAATAATTTTTTTTTACAAAGGGTTGGAGATATCTGAAGAACACTGGCAGTGGTGTCTGACATATACAGCCAAGGTATCCAGGAACCCACACCTGAAATACACCCAGTTCAATTACTTAACCGCACATATGTTTCCCAGAGAGTCTAGGGAGAATGCATAGGGGGTGGATACCGGGTGTCCTATTTGTAAAATAGAGGCCTGGCCGGTGAGCTCCACTCCATTCACAGAGTTTTCTGCACTCTGCGGAGCACACGGAGTTGCAAAAAACTCCGCTCAGCTATGCGCAGCAGAGTTTTTTCCCTCACTCGCACTCACCAACATCAAGTTGGCGAGTGCGAGCGAGTAAAATCCACCTCCCGGTGAGATTTCTCAGCGCTGGCGGTCGAATTTCTTAGCGTGGGCGTCGCGGATGGACATGACTGCTCGCGTTGAGAAACTTTCTTTCGCATTGAGAAAGCTGCCGCTCGAGTAGAAAATCTACTTGAAAAGAAGCAGCGCCCTCTTGCACTGCGCATGGTGCAGTTCACACTGATTTTACAACGTGGGGAAAAACACCCGGCGCTGAAAATCAACGCGAACAGCGTGGCCAAATGCACTCCGCCGCTTGTGGAACTCCGCGTAGGATGGTGGAGATTTTTGGTCCGCGGAACTCCACAAACTGCGCCCAGGCCTAGTAAAATACAGAACCCACACTTTTTCAACATGGTTGGGAATGCCCCTTACTACAGACATTTCGGGAGGATGCTCTCCGTCTTCTCATGGATGTTACTAACAGGCAGGTTGCGCTGGGTCTGCTGACATGCCGTTTGGGTCAATTCTCACAATCCAAATGGAACAAGCATTTGTCAAGGTTTCTGGCTCTAACACTAGTTTTAGTGGAAAGGCAGATAAACATGTCTCGGAAAGCCATACTACCACCTAGCATCAGAATATGGTTGAAAGATGTACACAGGTGTCCACATGCTGAAACTGCAATACGTATAAGAATACATAGGCAAATTCATGGTGGCACGTCGCACAGGGCATGGGACTCCTTTTTTATCAGTGTAGGTGGTTTATAGATAAATATTCACTGTGAGGCACCCAGGGCCGGCTGAGATTTTGAGTGTATGGTTAGAAAGACATAAAATTGCCTAACCTATACCATGACCATTTTAAGTTTAAGTCTGATGGACAGAAGCTGAATATATATCATTGAGGCAGCATGTCACAGGTTTACATGAGGTGCAGCTTCTCTCTAACTAGGGATTCACACTACTTTAGCACTGGGTTAAAACACGTGCTGGGTACCACTATCATGTTTTAAATGTTTACGACTGTTGTCGATAAGATATTCCAGACTTTGGAAGCACATAATGCATGTATTCATATGTCATTCCTATATCTTCCATAAATTGGTTACTGTGAGGCGTTATTACACTGTACCACGTATTACACAACTGCAGGAAAACGATAATCCAATAAAGTGGTATGGAACAAAAAAATGAGTTTATTAGCATGAATTTGTCGTCACAACTATTCATTTATTTTTTGTTTTCCTCATATTACTAACTTTTAACCTTTATGCTAATTTTCCAAAATCAGTGGTACGCTCAGTCAGGATACTAGGAAAGGTAACTTAGGAACACATTCATCAAAAAGTAACGCAGCACAGCATGTCACTTTGCTGCACTGCGTTACAGGGAAAGGAGAGGAATGAGCCTGTTTTATCACAATGCGTTGCATTCCAGCCTTTCCCCAGCGCTGGCGCAAAACAGGCTGCTTAGCGGCCATGCAAGCACCCTTGCACCATGGAGCAAGGGTGCCTGCTTTTTATGCAGGATTGCATTTGTGCAGCAAGGGGCAGGTTTCTTCACAAAAACAATTCCCTGAGGCATTTTCTTCTTTCTATTGCAGCACACATAGAAAGAGAAAGTAGCAAGGAGAAATAAAGATATTTCTCCTCATTACGCCACACCTGGGAAGGCGTAGCATTTTGGCGCATTCCCAGGTCTACCAGTAATGGTAAATCTGGGACTGCATCACGATCCATGGATGTTGCATTGAAACACCCATGCAGCGCCCATGGATTGCCTCCTTGGGGTAGGGTAATGCAACGCAGCAATTTGTGTTGCATTACTCCTGATTTATCAAGCCACTTAGGACCACGCAAAGTGGCCTTGTGAGGATTGATAAATCGTATTTTTGGGCTCTGTCACGCATGCACCACGTTCCTTGGTGCAAAAGCGATACAACCGCTATATAAATATGGCCTTCAGTTTTTAACTTTAAAGCAGACTGTAGCCATCACCAGGCCAAATATCTCCTGAGTGCTATATTCAGTGTGAAAACCTGTAAGTTGTTTCGTCATTGGTGTTGAGATCTCCCCTAGTTCTACAATTAAGTCAAGTTAAATCAGTTGGTATAAATTCTAGAATTAGTGCAACATTGATAAAATAGGCATATTTGGGGCAGGGATTCGTGACTTGGACCAGGTTTCTGTATACGGACTCGCTAGCTAGAGTGAGGACTGGGGGTACGATTTCAGACAGCTATCGGGTGGGCAGGGGCACTAGGCAGGGTGTCCTTTGTCGCCCCTCCTGTTTGCGCTGGCAGTGGAGCCTTTGGCTTGTCATGCCAGATCTGGAACCCCCTATGGGGATTGGAAGTCTTGGGCGAACAGCACCACATCCCATTATATGCCAACGATCTTTTGCTCTTTCTTCTGACAGTGGGGGGTGACTTTGTAGGAACAAAAGAGCTCCTTACGCACCTCGGGAGGGTCTCAAGCTTACTGGTCAACTGGAGAAAGGCGTGCTTGCTTCTGACAGTTGCTGATAGAGATAGACCGGTAATAATACATGACGTAGTATGGGAACCCAGATGCCTGCCATACCTAGGGGTAAAAATCTATCATGACTCCGCTGATCTTCTGGAGGGCAATATCGGGAAGGCTATACAAGGAACGAGGTCGAGTATGGAGTTCTGGGCTTCATTGCCCCTCTCTGTAATTGGCAGGGTTGCCCAATTGAAAATGGTGACGCTGCCGCGGTTGCTATACTATTTTGTAGTCCTCCAAATATGGATTCCAGCGGTAACATTTCGAGACCTCGGATTACTAATAATTGTTTTTATATGGGTATCTAGCAGGCAAAGAGTGGTACTGTCCATGATGCAGAGACCAACTGTGGCAGGCAGCCTGTCCCTCCCAAACTTTGAAAGTTATTACCTGGCAGCCCAACTCCAACGGGTCAAGCAGTGCGTTGCTGGAAGAGTCCAGCGATCACTGAATTTGGACGCCCATATACCAGACCTTCGTCAACTGTGCCGAGTGGTGCTGCGGCAGTCCGCCCCAGGGACAGAGGATAGCCCTGAGTTTCGAGTGCTCCATAGGTGCTGGATTCGGAGCCTACAGAGGGGGAAAATTAAGCGCCCTATGCCCTGGAATTTCATATCGAACTACCACATGGGGGTAACGGATGAGGACTAAGGGAGTGGACAGCAGCTGGTGAGTCTACAATAGGGGTCCTCTATGAGGATGGGGTATTATTGCCATTTGAGGACTTTAGAGAGAGGGACGATCTACTGCTAGGACACTTCCTGTTACATAGGGCGCTTACAATGGCAATTCAGAAGCACTGGGGATCAGGGATATCAGAACCTCTGCTATCGGAAGGGTGTCAATATATAGTGTTGTCCTCGGGCAAGTACAAGGCAGTCACTTGTTTATATCGACGCCTTAGAGGTGAAGGGATGTCCCCATTAGACAACTTACGATTGCGCTGGGAAGAGGACTTGGGGGCCCCCATAGACGGGAAAGTATGGGAGGGGTTGTTATACTGCATTCCTAAATTTTATGGAAATGCCAGATTGAAACTGATCAATTTCTACATACTTCATAGGGCATACCTCACACTGGAACAGATAAACCGTTACTTTGCGACAGTGGAGGCTAAATGCCCCCTTTCTAAAGAATCGGGAGCTGGGTTTCTTCATATGTTTCGGAGCTGCCCGGTGCAGGGCGACTTCTGGAAGACGGTGACGGACACTTTGACTGAGGTGATAGATAAGGAGGTCCACTGCACTCCGGGACATTGTCTTCTTCATTAGTTCCCACATACTCCCAAGTCTAAGGTGACTAGTACATTTCAGGACCTGGCACTTTTTCTGGCTAGAAGGGAGACTGCCCGGAACTGGAGGACACCGAGAGGGCCCAGTGTGGAACGTTGGAGAAGGGAAGTTCTGCGCTGGTCGGATTATGAGGGAGCTGTTCAATTGAGAGAAGCCCAATGGGGCCAATGGGGCCAAGGCATTAGTGAAGGAACTGAAACATCCGGATCACTCCTTTCTTGAGGAACCCCCACACATATATTATTTACCTGTAGCTCTTTGTCCACATTGAATGTCTATCTGTCTTACTTGTTAACAGGCACCTTATTGTAACTGAAAACAACAAATATTTTGTTTAAAAAATAAATAAAATAATAGACATACCATTCATTCCTTCATCATATCATCCCAAGTCTCTTCCATTCCCATCTCTACCTCTCACACCTCTGCTTCAGGACCCCTCTCACCTCCATACCTGCTATCTTCGTATCGCCTTCCTTCCCCATCTTCCTCTAGCCTTCAACTTTTTATGTCATACTCATCACTTTAATAGCTTCTACATCACCCTGTGTTGTGTTCTCCTCTCCCAGTTTCACCTCTTAACCACATTTTTATAAACAACTCTCTCTCTCTTATGCTCACAGTTCTATTACCATTTCCCTCCCACCACCAATTCTCATGACTATTGTTCACATATTTCCCATCACACCTCCCTCCTATTCTCTAACCTCTGTATCAGACAGGTTCTCGCTCTTCTTTCTCATTTCTCTGCACACCTTTCGCTCTAATTTTGGTTCAGAATTTGCCGCTTACTTCCAGCTTCATCACTCTAATTTGCTTGATTTCTCTCTCCTTATTTCACGTTCACCTATATCTTTCCCATTTTCCCTCCCAAGTCCACCTCTCTCATTATCACCATCATACCCTGCACTGTTAGACCGGCTGTCTTGAGCTGTCTCAGTTTGCTCCCATACAATCTTCATTCTTATCTTCGACAACTAATTGTAGCTATCTCTTGATTCGCCCTTTCTCTAATCGTCTGATATGTCTCCCTCACCATCCCACCTACCTCAAACATTCTCTGATGGTTGGATGACTTAACAACGCATGCATTTACGACATGTCTTTACCATGCATCTATTACCATGCAGTCCCTTTACAACGCAAGCCTTTGCCATGCATATGCCTTTGCCACGCATGCTGTTACAACACAAGGTAAGTGGTTAGAGCCTCCACACAACTTCTCACACCTGAGTGATTAATAGCCACTAAAAGGCCCTGATTATGGGTTGTGTTGAGCAGACTTCCTGTATGGGATTCACTCCACACAATTATGAGTAGGCTGTTTTTCCGACACCTGGATTCACCACATGCATCAGACCATATTTTACCAAATAGAAAATTCTGCTGGTAAAATCACATAAGGAAAGAACTGCATTGCAGTCTGGACCTATTTACCAGCCTAGCCTCACTCTCAAGCTAATTGTAGAGGAAGCATGTAATGGTCTTCCACAAGCCAACATCTTCCTTTTCCCCTCCCACACTTCCCATCACCTTATCGCCCACACTGGAACCCCTGCACATATTTACCAACTGCTCAGAGCAGGTGTTAAATGTATGTGTTACACCTCTCTGAATAGGAAATACTGTGCAGAATTATGCCTTCTAATTCTGGGAGTGCACAATTATTCTCCATTCCAAGGGGTTTAACTCAAAATTGCATGGTACTGGTTAGGTGTTATTTCAGTATACCGGAATTTACGGGTGTAGAGTTTGCGCCCGAACAGTACCAAGCAACTCAGAGTTGGAGCTATAGAGTCATAAATAAGACCTTGAAAAGTCACACAATTAAGCAAACAGATCACTTGGCAGCAAGGCTGGACTGGCCGTACCGGGCATCAGGCGTTTCCCCGGGAGGCTGGGAAGGTGGGGGGCGTTTTTTTAACTGGTGGCTGATTTTGTAGCAGTGCAGCAGTTTTAAAAGCACCCACTGTAGAGTTCTTTGAATATATAGCAGTTTTCAGGCAACAATAAAAGTGTCAAGATAACTCTGGTGATTAATGTACCTGCTAGAGAGAGATCCAGTTGTCTAGAGGCAGTTTGGACTTATCTAAGGTAGTGCAGAGGGGTTAATATGCCTGCTGCAAAGAACATGTACCATGCAGTTCACAGAAGAGTATTTTATTTGCAAAGCTCAGTGGCTTACTGCTTTTGTCATAGAGATCCCTCTTTTACTGTGCAGTTCGTAAGTTACAATCGTAATCTAGCACAGTGAGCTATGAACTGCCATCAAAATGCTGCATGCAAGCTGCATGTCACATGTTAGAAAGTTATGTTTATTCCTAGTCTTTCATTATCCGAATGTTGCTAAAAAGGGTGTGTTTGAGTAGAAATAAATTCTTATTAGTAAAGCCAACTTTAACCCCTGTGTTACGTTCTGAATCCTGAATTTGTGCTTCTTACGGATCAAGAACTCATAGAAAATGCCTACAAGTATGGATGACATGTGAATCCTACCCCTTGTTAGTCCCCTTAGTGTTATGTAACATTTTCTATACACTGATTTGCACTCATATGATTCATTGTCTCTGTATGTGTGTGTGTGATGTAAAGTTCTCTGACACCCTACAGTGGTATGACAGGCACTATAAAATAAATTAAATACTCGTGAGAGAGGGGATATGGAGAAATGAGAAGCACTATTGTAGGGTGATGGTGACGGAATCATTGAAGAGCCCCAAAAAAGATTGTTGTATCCTGGTGTACTGCAAGGTCATCATTTGCGATATTTTACAAGCTAATACAACTGAATATATACTGAAAAATGTGATGTAAAATGCACCAGCTTTGCCATTTACTCCCAAACCTTTTTGGGGGGGAACCCCCCAAACCCCATTTGGAGTGGTCAGGATCGCTCTTTATGCACCATACGGGGCTGGTCTGAGAAAATTTGCCAGGGCTGCTTTGGGTTCCCAGTCCAGCCCTGCTTGGCCGATGTGTAATGCAGGAGAACGAACAAAATCACACATTGGTTTGCAAATATGAATCAAATTAAACAAAAAGTAAAATGAAACCACTTACTGGGACTGCCATACTGTGATTCCTGGCAGGTTGCAAAAATGCTTAGTTTTGCAAAAGTGCAGGTGTAACATACCAGAAAGAAAGCTGGGGTCCAGCAACACGGGGAACAATACAGGCCACTCTAGAAGCACAGCAAAATCCACAGCCTGCAAGCCAAGCAAACTCATGCTTGGTGGAGGCTGGACGCCCCAGAAGGTGTTGCTAAGCAAGAACTTAGCTGTTCCCACAAGTTGAAATATTTAAATGTTTCGATTTTGCTCTGTGCGCAGCTTCCTTCAGAAGCTGCTTTTTTAAAGAGAGATGAATGAAAATGCCTGTTCCTCAATTCCTGTTGGACAAGTTACTTACTTTTGGTAACGCCTTATCTGCAAGAGACATGATCTAGCCGTAGGTTCCTTACCTTTGAACTTCCAGGCATCAGGCTTGATCCTGAAGATTTTTCTTAGCAGTACCCCTGCGCGCCGGTAGATGGCGTCGGTCGGTCGACTCCGCTTGACGTTATCGGCATCGTGTTCGTCGTGACGTCCGCAAATACAGAAGCAATACCATTCCCGGAGGAGGGACTGCGGAAAGGTTTAGACCAGAAAATCCTGCAAAATAGAGCAACCAAACAGGCCTTCTCTGCGAACCTGGGAATCCAGGCAGTAGTGTCTCGCATACGTGTGCAGCAATGCCCACGTGGCTGCTTGGCAGATATCGGAAACGGGGACACCACGCTGGAGAGCCGTGGTGGCCGCTTTTGCCCTGCTGGAATGGGCACTATGCCCTTCAGGGGGATATTTCTTTGCTAAGGCGTAGAAATTTTTTATACAGAGGATAACCCAGCAGAATATAGTCCTCTTTTGGACAGCACACCCTTTCTTTGCACCCACCTACCCTATAAAGAGTAGGTCATCCACCCGGAACTCTTTGGTTTGATCGAGATAGAACGATAATGCTCTTTTTGGGTCCAGACGATAGAGACCCTCCTCTTCTTTGGAAGGGTGCAGTGGGGCAAAGAAGGTGGGAAGAGTAACCGACTGTCCCATGTGAAAGGGTGTCACCACCTTAGGGAGAAAAGATGCCCTTGAGTGGAGCACCACTTTTTCCAGGAAGACTGTCAGACAAGGAGGCTCTGATGACAGTGCCTGCAGTTCGCTCACCCTCCTGGCAGTTGTTATTGCCACCAAGAAGGCTGTTTTGGTGGTGAGCAGGCTTAGAGGGCAATTGTGAAGTAGCTCAAAAGGTGACCACATCAGAAAAGTGAGAACCAAATTAAGGTCCCACTGTGGCATAATAAAGGTTGAAAGGTGAAACAAATGCCATACCCCCTCAAGAATATCTACACCAGAGGTGATTTGAACAGAGAAGACTGATCAGTCTCCTGAAGAAAAGAGGAAAGGGCCGAAAGATAGCCCTTCAAGGTGCCCAGAGCAGAGCCCTGCCGGGCCAAGGAAAGTATAAACAGGAGGACATCAGATAAGGATGCAGATAGAGGGTCAATAGACTGGTCTGTACAATATTTACAAAATGTGTTCCATCGGCAGGCGTATACCGATTTTGTGGAGGGACGCCAGGCTGCCAAAATAACTGCACAGACTTCGGGAGGGAGGTCCAAAGCTGTCAACTGTCACCGCTCAATCTCCACGCAGGCGGAGAGTGGACAGGTTTGCGTGGAGGACCCTCCCCTGCTGCTGTGACAGAAGATCATCCATAAGGTGCAACCTGATTGGAGGATCAATGTTCATGTCTAGAAGCTTGGGATACCAAACTCTCCATGCCCAGTCCAGAGCCACAAGAATAACTTGTGCTCGGTCACTCCTGATCTTCTTGTGCACTCTGGGCAGGAGTTGTATGGGAAAAGGCGTGTAGGAGGCCTGAGCTCTACACCTGTACGAGCCTTCCCTTTATCGATGGCAAAAAGGCTTGCAGCGTCAGTCGGATTGCCCGAAGCTCCAACAGATTGATATGGAGCTTGGCTTCCGCCAGAGATCAGAGTCCTTTGATCTCCACCCCCCCCCAGATGGCCACCCCATCCCAGAAGGGACACATATATCACTACTGTGTGATCTGGGTGGGGAAGGGAGAGGGTTCTGCCCTTGAACTAGTTGCGGTCTGTTAGCCACCACTGCAGGTCTCTCGCAGTGCCCTCTGAAATCTGACCCAGGTCGGTGAGATTTCCTCGATGCTGTGCCCATTGGAACTTCAGGTCCCACTGCGGAGCCTGCATGTGCCACCGTGCATGGGTCACTAGCAGGATGCAGGAGGCCATGAGTTCCAACAGCCTCAGAGTCATTCTCACCAAAATCCAGGATAGAGGCCGAAACATCAGTATCGTAGCCTGAATATCCTGGACTCGCCATTTGCGAGGATAGCTCCGAAACTGCACTGTGTCCAGAACCGCTCCAATGAAAGGGTGCATCTGAGAGGGGGTCAGGTGTGACTTCGGCACGTTGATAGTGAACCCCAGCGAATGCAGGAGGCTCGCCGTAGTCTGGAGGTGAGAGATAACTGTTTGGGAGGAGCCTGCCTTCAACAACCAGTCGTCGAGCTAGGGGAAGACTGGGACCCCTGATCTCCGCAGATGGGCTGTGACCACCACCATCACCTTTGTGAACACCCGCTGGTAAGCCTGAAGGGGAGCACTGCAAATTGAAAGTGCTCGTGGCCCACCGTAAACCGCAGGTAGCGACGATGGGCAGGCAGGACAGGGATATGAAAATTGGCATCCTGCAAGTCCAACGCTACCATTCAGTTTCCCCGGTCCAGGGCAGACAGGACCTGAGCAAGGGTGAACATCTTGAACTTCTCCTTCTTGAGGAAGTAGTTGAGGGCTCTGAGGTCTAGGATAGGATGAAGGCCTCCATCCTTCTTTGGGACCAGAAAATAGCAAGAATAGCAACCACAGCCTATTTCTGGCCCGGAAACCCTCTCTATAGCTCCTTTGGCCAAGAGAGTCTTGACTTCCTCGCGGAGCAGGGCAAGGTGATCCTCCATCAGCCGATCATATACTAGAAGCATGGATGGAGGAGTAGTCTCGAAGGGAAGGGAGTAACCCCTTTGAACAGTTTGCAACACTCACCTGTCCGACAAGATGTCCTGCCAGTGGTGGAGATGATGGCATGTTCTGCCACCAACTGGCTGTAAATAATCCTGGAGGATCGGACTAGGAAGGTTTTGCGGTGGAGGAGGGGATCGTGGCTTGGCTCGACTTCTGGCCTCCCGACCCGGAGGGGTGGGGCGAACCGCATCCATGGCCCGCAGAGGCTAATGAGCATGCAGGGCCCTCTGGCCAGAATAGGGTTGGTGTGGTTGATAGCCCCTTCCGTAGCCACGAAAGGAACGAAAAGTAGATCTGCCGGGGGAGTTGTGGTGAAGCCCAAGGACTTGGCCGTGGCCCGTGAGTCCTTGAAACGCTCGAGGACGACATCTGCCTTGTCTCCGAAGAGACGGGAGCCACCGAAGGGCATGTCCATGAGGTTAGCTTGGACATCCCTCGAAAATCCAGACGTTCTTAGACAGGCATGGTGACAGACGGCCACCGTCGTGGAAATCGCTCTACCCAGCGAGTCTGTCGTGTCCAAGCCACATCTGATTGCGAACTTTGCTGCGTCTCTCCTGTCAGAAATTGCTTGGGAGAGTAGAGGCCGGTCCTCCTCTGAGACCCTGGGTAGCACCTGCACAACCGTGTCCCATATAAAATGGGAATAATGGCCTAAAAGGCAAGCGGTGTTCACCGACCACAATGCAAGACTGGCAAAAGGAAAAATTGCCTTTCCGAAATTCTCCAGTCTCTTGGATTCCCTGTCCAGGGGTGCAGAAGGGAACATGCAACGGGAAGTGTTAGCTTGGACCACCAAGCTTTTCGGCGTGAGTTGGGTGGTGAGGAAAAGTGGGTCACCCGGCACAGGGGGATGGCGGCGGGCAATCGTCCTATTTACAGGAGCCCCTCTGCTGGGTTTGGACCAAGTCCCTAGAAGGACATCGGTTAAGGCCTTATTAAAAGGCAGTAAGGGTTCTGAGCTGGAGACCCCAGGCTGCAGGACCTTTGTCAAGACTTTAGTTTTGATTGCTTTATTGCCACCGTAGGGAGCTGCAGGCCCAGGACCTACACCGCCCTATGCACCACCATAGCAAATGATGCCCCCTCCTCCGTAGCCAGGGTAGGTGGAGACAGCATGCCAGAGTCTGGGGAGGTGTCCAAACCACTGGCTTCACCCAGTTCCTCATAATCAGTCCATCTCTTGTTGGTGCTGGATTTCTAAGGGATCCTGCTCCCCCTCCCAATCCTCTTCACCCGTCGGAGGACGCCAGACCGGCTCCATGTCGTCGGGTAAGAGGATTAGAGATGTGTCGCCGGTGGGCACCAGCGACGCTGAGGACCTCGGCTCTGGACACAGCGCCGGGGAAGGTCGCTGTGGAGGTGCGACCGGCACCGGTCTGGACCCCAGAACGGGTCCAATCTGAGGCCGTTGCTCCGGGGCCAGGCCTGCAGGCGTAGAACCCATGGGGACTTCTCCATTATCCGAGCCTGCGGGACCTGAAGGCATGCCGGCAGGGTCAGACCGCCCAAATATGGTGCACATGGCGTCATAAAACTCTTTTAGCAGGGTAGGGGTCTCTCTCGGACCCAGAAAGGCAGGGAAGTGCGGAGCCGACCCAGGCACCCTCTCTGCGGAATGGGGCCTCGAATGCCGAAGTTCCTCCATCACGTCATGAGACAGGCGGGGTGAAGTCGTAGCACGCTTCGACTTCTTGTGTTTTTTGTGGTGCCTCTTACCTGACTTCGACGACTTTGACGAAGAGGACTTGATTCACCGGAGCGGTGCTCGAACCTTCCTCTCACCCGAGACCTGGACCGGGGTCGAGACCGACGAGGTGACCTCCGCCGTGCCTGGCGCCCAGCCACGAGCATCTTTAGGGACTGCTCCCTCAAAGCCTTCGGCACCATGGCCCGGCAGTCGGAGCACGACTTTGAGTCGTGGTCGCACTCCAGACACCAGAGACACACTAAGGGGTCGATTCCGATTCGGGCCGGAAATCTCTCCGACCGAGCCGGACCCGGAGAGATTTCCGACCGAATCGGACCCGTGCAGTCCGACCGAACGAGTCCGATGCATTCGTATGCCACCGGACACGAGTCGGTCGGACTCCCATTGAACTCAATGGGAGCCGGTCGTACAACGCGTACGCGGGCTCCCATTGCCTCAATGGGTGCGAGGCGGACAAGGGCGCCCCTACAGCGAGTACGCCGCGAGCGCTCGCGGCGTACACGCACAGGTAGGGGGGACCCATGGGTCCCCCTGTGTGCGCCTCGCACGGGTACGCGTACAGGGGGTCCGACACGGACCCCCAAAGTACGGCTCCGACAGCGAGTTCGAGTCGGACGGCGCGAGTCGGTCGGAGCGGTCGAGGTGCGCATCGTACTTACCCGGCCGGAAAACGTCTCCATTGCGTGGTGCGAATCGGGTCCGAGCGAGTCGGTCGGAGCGGTACGATCCGGGTACGAGTCGGTCGGAGCGGTCGGGTCGCCCGGACGAGTCGGTCGGCGAATTCGCATCGTACTCGCTCGGCCGGACCCGCGTACGGTTCGGTCGGGAAACAGGGCTCCGAATCGGATCCGGTAAAGCCGAATCCTATTCGGAGCCCTACCGGCCGAGATCGGAATCGGCCCCTAAGTAGGGGTCCGTGACCGACATGGCGCAGTGACAGGCGCCACACGACTTAAACCCCGACGTCTTCTTACTCGACATGACTCCTACACACTTAAAGAAATCGACAAAAAGTTCAAAAAAAGTCTGTCAAAAAATGACAGGGGTTAGCTCTCTTCAACGGATCGGTGCTGGCTGGCGCGGAAAGAAAAGAACTGACGTCAGCGCGCCGGAGTGGTGGTTATATTGACGACACGGATATCATGATGACGATGAACAAGATTCTTACGATGTCACACAGAGTCGAACGACACCGCCTACTGGAGCGCAGGGGTATGCTAGGAAAAATCTTCCGGATCCAGCATGACGCTCGAAGTTCAAAGGTAAGGAATCTGCGGCTAGATGTCTCTACCAGATGCTTCCTATGCAGCCTCCGAGGCCAGGGGTCACAAAGGAAGTGCTAGGGGTCGCAAGGGGCAAGCTTGGGGTCGCTAATGCGACCCGTGGTGACCCCTAAATGATGTCCATGTGTTCCTGTCTCTTTTCACTTCAAAAGAGCATTCATGTTGCCTGTGACCTGTTACTGCTTTAGGATCATTTATACCCTACCTTGCAGACCCATTCTGAACACTATTACCACGGGTAAGCAACTCATTTATGACAATTCGCAAATCATGTAGTAAAATTAAGTATTCCAATATAAAGTATGAAGGATATAATTTCAACCTGTAACTTTTTTAATGCTTCATGCTGACCCCAGTCTAAGCCGCTTCTGTAATTTGTTTGCATCAAAGGATTCGTTCAGAGCTCGACCATACTCCCCCTCTTTGACGCGTCCAGAAGTACCCGGTGAACAAAGGTATGTAATTGAGTAATTTTTAAATTTTCATGTTATGGTGTTATATATTGCAGGTGTAAGTCAATATGTTCTTTCTTAGCAAACAGATGATAAAACTGCTATTCTGGTGTCATGTGCATTTGTAGTGTGTTTTTAAATAAAAATCAGTATTATATCTGCCACTGATACTGTAGTAGCACAAATGAAACTTTATTTTTTTCTCCAATCAGGAGGAAATAACTATTGATTTTTTTACCCGTTTTCTTACTGTTTTTCCACAACAGCTACATTTATAGGGCTGAATGATATTGTTCATACAGTTACAAGTCATATCATTGATATATGTTACTTTTTGTCAAATTGGCCGGCCATGGCCGGATATGATGATATTTATTTAAGTGTGGCTTGAAACCACAGCTATGTGCAAGACCTATTGTTTCCAATAAACAGAGAGCGGGGATTGGGTCAGCCCCCTTTAGCCATAAGCTTATTTAAGTCGGCCCTCTTTAGCCAATGCTTTTAAACTTTGGATACCACATTTTTGTCAGCTCAAAGGAGTATGCATCTATGCATCTGTGTCACCTTGTGCTGTTGACTGTTTGGAGTTTCATTGAACAACTTTGAGAGTGTTTCAATTGCAGTACACAAGGGAATATTTTACATCTGAAAAGTACGCTCAATCAGCACACATTCCATTCTTTTTCTCATAAATGCACTGTAAAGAGAAAGCAATCTTCCTAATTCCTTTTTTTGTGTGTTTACCCTTCGGTATTGAAAATGGCCTTCCCAACGTCTCGCTAGATCCTGGCTTCCGCTGTACACCGACCTCCTTGTCACTGTGGCTTCTGGAAGTCCCAGGCATTCTAGTGAGTGTTTGTTACTTTGTCATGATGTAGTCTTCTTTAAAGAGGTGTGCCTTCATAGCTTTCCTAAAGTGGAGCAGGCTTGGGTATTCCCGTTCGTTAAAGGATTGTTTTTCCAGATCCTGACCGAATGCATGGGGAAGGACTATTGTCTTGTTTTTTCTTTTTTGTCCATCTTTGTTGGAAATGGCCCTTTCTGCAGGGTTACCCCAAACCTTTATCTTCCTCCTCCTCTTTTTTTTTACCTTGTTTTTGTTGGTTTTAGGACTTTTTCACTGCTAACCAGTGCTAAAGTGTTTGTGCTTTCTCTTTAAAATGTGTTAACTTTGGCTTATCCACAATTGGCTTATTTAATTTACTTATAATTCCCTAGTAAAGTACACTGCATGTGCCCAGGGCCAGTAAATTAATTGCTACTAGTGGGCAGCTACATTGATTGTGCTACTCACTTCAGTAGCCCTATAACAACTTTCAGGCCTTCCGTCGCAGAACCTGTGCATGCAGTTTTACACTGCCATTTTGACCTGGCAAGTTACCCTACTTGCCAGGTCCAAGCTTTACTTTTTATTACATATAAGTCACGCATAAGGTAGGACCTGAGTAGCCCTAAGGGCAACGTGCAGTGTATTTAAGAAGTAGGAAATTTACTTTTAAGTTTTAAATGTCCTGGTAGTGCTCTCCTAAATTCGTTTTTCACTACTGCAAGGTCTGTCTCTCATTTAGGTTAACATGGGGACTGCCTTATAACATTTTATAAGTGTAGTTTCCCATTGGGACAAGATAGGAAGATCACAATTGGTGTCTGAACACACAATTTAAAAACACAACTTACGGTGAAGTATTAGTTTTTAAATTGTAGTTCTGAAAATGCCACTTTTAGTGGGGTGGCATTTTCTTACTTGAACCATTTGATGCCTTTTGCCTGTCTCTGGAATACATGTCTGGGGTGGGTGACACTTGGCATCCTGCATTCCCTCTAGACAGCTACACACAAAGGCAGAGAGGTGTGACTGAGCAGCCATCTGCATGTTGATGGGTCATCCTGAGGCAGGATGAGAGTGAGAAGCTGACACTTGTACCTGAATGGGGCTGTGCCTGTCCCCACACAAAGGGTTGCATATCCCCCTATAGTGAGTCCGGGACCAGGGCATGACAGGCAGGGCCCTATGCATGCAAAGCATCTCCTTGAAGTCTCCCTACTTAAATGGACAAATTGGATATAAGTACTGGACCTCTGACACCATGAGTTTAGAACATTTCTAGATCTAGGGACATTCTGCCAAGAAGAAGAGATGCTCTGCTGTAGGAGGGACTGTCACTTTGCTAACTGCATGCTATGTTGGGCTCCTGCCTGCTGATTGCTGTACTGTAGGAGGGACTGCCACTTTGCTACCTGATTTGCTGTGTTGGCCTGCTGCCTCTTGTTTGGGAGTGAGAAGGACCCGATCTCTACATCCTTGAACCTAAGTTTTTCTAAGGGCTTGCTGGCTTGCCTCCTATTTTGAACTCTCAGGGCCATCCTTTAACTTTGCTTCAGCTGCAGGACTCTGCAAACTGTGAGGCTGGCCCTGCCAAGAAGTGCCAATCCACTCCTGAGCCTTCAAGGTGGGTTCTGCAGCTGTTTATTTTACAACAATAGATGCAGTGACAACTTTGCCCTGATCAGAACTGAAGCAGTGCCCTTCAACGCCAATGCAGGGCTCAATTGAGGACATTCCTGCATGGCTCGACGACGACATGGGACCCGACTGCAAGGCTTGACGATGATGGCAGCGCCTGTATCATTAGCAGTTTGACGCCAACGCAGGCCATGACTGCAAGGCTCAATAAAGACGCATTGCCAGCATCGAAAGGGGTTTGACGACTACGTGGACCCATCTGCGAGGCTCGAAATTGACACATCTACCTGACTGCGTGGATCAGAACCGACGCATTGAGTCTTCAACGATGATGCTTTCTACCTCTAAGGTTCTTTTTCAGCAATCCCTGCATGGATCCTGTAGCTTGCATGCCCGCCATCGCTGTCAGCCTGAACTTAGGATTTACCCCGGTCCAGCTCGAACTCAAGTAACCCCTGCGCACTATTTGTTTTTAAGCACTATTTTGCAGTTTATTTTTTAAACATTTGTATCTCAAGTTCTACTTATTGGATTTTTGTCGTTGTTTTCTTGTTTTACTTAGGTAAATATTCTTTATGTTTCTAAACTGTTGTGGAGTATTTTTGTGGTGTTTTCACTCTATTACTGTAAATAAAGAGTTGCACAAATACCTTATACATCGCTTCTTAAGTTAAGCCTACCTGACTTCTGTGAGCCAAACTACCAGAGGATGAGCAAAGGTTAATTTAGGGTCTGCATCTGACTTACCCTGAATAGGATTGTGGTTCCTGCTTCAACAGGGTGCATACCTCTTCCAACCAGAAATGAGATGGTGAGTTTGTCAGCCAGAGGGCAGTGATCCTTGTCATGATGGCTTTGTAGATGATGCAGCTGCTTTTGGAGATTTGCTGACTGACAAGAGGGGTATGTGGAGTTCCATCAGGGTGTAGGTGATGCAATCCTATTTCTTCAGTCCTTTGATGAGGTGTTGTGTGGCATGTAAGGATGCCTTTAAGAGGGCCAGTATGGAGTCTGGGAGCTGTGAAGTAGGGTGTTGCTATCATCGAAATGCAAATGTACTAAGGCCTGGGTGACACTTACAAAGCCGCTTTCTATGCTTAATGTTTCACTTTCTTCAGTAATAAGAGCTGTCATCATGCCAGCCATCTTGGTTATCTTGTTAGTGCACTTCACAAGGGTGCGGTTAGTTTTCAGGATTCATTTGAATAAAGTTTACTTTAATTAAATGTGGTGGTTGAATGTGTTTAGATTCACAGCATTGTGCGAGGTTTTGACAAATTTTTGTTGAAACCTCTTTCAAAGGCAAACTAACTAAGCAGGAAAATTGAGTGTCACACGCCTTTCCATCATGCCGGCTGCAGTTGGGGTGTGGCTTGGTATGAAACGCACTGGGCAGGACTAAAGAAATTTGTTTTCTTTTGGTGTTTTGTCAGAGCTAGGACGTGAAGGGAAATAACTCTTCACTCTATAAGCACTGGGACAAGGAAGCTGGTTGAGGAAGTAATGTACTGACATCAGGTTTTAAGGGTAGAGCTATAGACATGTTGGTAAGTAGTTTGTGAAACTGTATGAGTGTGTGCACCTACAAATAACTAAAAGATAGCTCAAACAGACATGAATATGAAGTAAATCATTCTCAACGAATGTGTGATTTTTGACAATCAATATGTGTGGTTGACATCTATATCATTTTCAGAACTTTTGCATCCATTTTACTGAGTTGGAAAGCCTGAAATTTGGTGGTAATGTTGCCTCATTGAATTTTTCATGCTAAGATATTGCTATATTTAATGGACCCAGGCTGTAATTTTATTGCTTTTAAGGCCTAATTGTAGTTAAGAGTTAAAAAGCTTCCTTTAGAAGCAGGGCTTCTCCAGGGAACTATCCACCAATATTCGATTCCTGTATCTCAGGGCTACCTTTCTATTGATGTTAGTACTCTGAATTTGTTAGTGAGAAGACCTTTCCAATAAATGTAGTAAACAGTATTGCTGTGATATTGTCACTGATTTACCTGTAAAGAATAAGCATTACTCCTCAAGTTTATCTGATCCAGCTCCTTCCATTTGTATAAATATTTATTGATCGTAACAAGGGGAAAGTCAGGCTTTTCAACTATCAGTGTCAAGGGTGAATTCCTATCAGCCTGAAGCTTCACCGAAGGTTAATTGTCGTCTTGAGGCTGTTAGTGTAGGTCCAACAAATTGGTGGTATTTAATCACTGGAGAATAGCATGAAATGGGATGAATGAGCAATGCAATTGTTGCCAAAGCTGTATCCCATGCTATATTTTGCTGGATCGGCCCACCAGAGCACACAAGTGTCTTTGCCAAATATTGTCTTGCAAGATGTCACGTTATTCAAAATAATGCTGACAGACGTATGTTTTGACTTGTATCTCCAATCTTACATATCTTAACTAACATAATATAGCTGCTTATAGAACAAGCAATAACAAAATCTATTTGGTTGACCTATTATATAACAGGTACTCCATGTCACCTAAGACAGTATTGCAACTCATGGCCTTTTCATATGACAAGTTAATACTTTCTCAGTGTTGTAGTCTTGGTATGCTTGAACTCCCCAACTATTTTCTTAGTGAACAGAAATATTTAAAATCTAACTCATTGTCTATATAGCTATGTTATTCCTCATTGAGCACTTTCTGCACTTACCGCCGCCGGCACCGATTTAGCTACTTTGGTGTCTAGATGTTATGAAAATAATTTTTCACCTTGGTATTGTACTCTGGGTGTAGTGTTGCAATTATTGATACACTACCACACCCATAGGGGATCAGGTACTAGTGGGGTTATTGATAAATCACCACACCCATAGGGGATCAGGTACCAGTGGGGTTATCGATACACTACCACACCCATATGGGTTGAGGTGCCAGTGGGGTTATTGATACACCACCACAACCACAGTGGATCAGGTACCAGTGGGGTTATTGATACACTACCACACCCATAGGGGATCAGGTACCAGTGGGGTTATAGATACAATACCACACCCATAGGGGATCAGTACCAGTGGGGTTATTGATAGACCACCACACCCATAGTGGATCAAGTACCATTGGGGTTAACAATACACTACCACACCCATAGGGGATCCAGTACCAGTGGGGTTATTGATACACTACCGCACCCATAGGGGTTGAGGTACCAGTGGGGTTAATGATACATTACCACACCCGTAGTGGATCACCCATAGTGGATCAGGTACCAGTGGGGTTATCGATACACCACCACACCCATAGGGGATCAGTACCAGAGGGGTTATTGATACACCACCACACCCATAGTGGATCAGGTACCAGTGAGGCTATTGATACACTACCACACCCATAGTGTATCAAGTACCAGTGGGGTTATTGATACACCACCACACCCATCGGGGATCAGGGGCCAGTGGGGTTATCGATACACTACCACATCTATAGTGGATCAGGTACCAGTGGGGTTATTGATACACCACCACTTCCATAGTGGATCAGGTACCAGTGGGGTTATTGATACACCACACACCCATAGTGGATCAAGTAACAGTGGGGTTATCGATACAGCACCACACCCAAAGGGGTTGAGGTACAAGTGGGGTTATTGATACACTACGACACCCATAGGGGTTGAGGTACCATTGGGGTTATTGATACACACCACACCCATAGGGGATCAGAGAATACTGACTTCCCGGACTTCTTGAATGATGGCCCTTTTTCTTAATTGAAGAAAAGCTTCAGTTATAAAGGTGACTTTGTTTTTAATATGAAGGTTACAGATCCGCCCCATCCTTGGTCTGTTTTTGTTTTGCTGGAGGTTTCATGGTCTCAATAAATTATAAAGAATTGCAGGATTTCTAGAAAGTCACTATGATCTTCCTCATCATTATTCATCTTAAATTAGGCACTCAGATTTTCCACAAAACCTCAATCCCATTTTCCAATCAGATTTACAACTTCAAGGATGCAATCCTAAATTCCTCCTCTTTTTGATTTGCACAGTTCAAGCAATCTTCTGCTGACGGAATAGTGGAGGTCATATGTCAGCATTCGAGAAGGCTATTATAATAAAATTTGTACATCACTGATGAACGTTGGTTGCTTCAAGATCTATAATGCACCGATAAAAACGTCTCAGATTTTAAATCTCATGAATTAAACAGCCAGTTTCTCCACGTTTGCTAAATACTAAGCAAAATGTGAAAAAAGGTAGCATTTCGAGTTTCAGAGTACGTTTACCACTGTTCTAATCGTTTCCAAAAAAAACTCAAACGTTCTATCATATAGCTGATGTTTGGAAGGTTGAATTGCATGGTACTGGAAGAACTGAGATAGTTTATCAGATTTTGGTTGTTGAAATGGAAGGTCAGCCAGTGCTGGAGCAGCTGTGTCCTCTGTGCTGCAATTCCTCGAGACTGGTTGAATATTTAATATTGATTTTGATATTTTCAATGTACTGGTTCCAGTCACTTCGTCCATTGCACCATGCCAGGGTTATTGTCACTACTTTCTTTGTACAGAGATCACGAGTTGTTTCTGACAGTTTGGTTTCTGCCATTGTTTCCTTTGTGCCATTCTGAAATCTTTTAGATATACAGGTACTCTACATTGAACAAGTTAAAGGGGTGAAGAATGTGTGCAGTTTTATGCTTATCACTCTCCCTTAGGGGCACCTACCAGTAACATTTGGTTAAATATAAGGTGCTGATATAGCTTGCAGCACCTAACTTTTCCCAGCGCTTATTGAACCTAGGCATTGGATATGCATCAAACATGAATCCCTCATCTACTTTTCTTTTTGGAAATATGTATAGAACGACAAGGTCACATCTGGTTTTAACGCTAAAACTATCAGAGATGAGCATTCATTCTCAATGGTTACATTTTATACATAGCAAGCATGATTTGTATTCCCTCTTTCACAGTTTCTCGCCCGTATCTTGGTACCAGCAGATGTTTTTTTTTTAGGTTATACCAAGTATGTACAGCCAAGTAAGGGTGATATGGGTGGCTTATTTCCCTCATTAACTGTATCAAGTCTTTTTACTTTGAAACTGGGTCTTCTATACTAATTCTTTCCAAGTACTGGAAATAGAGACTGGGAACAATTCCTCATCAGGGTAGGGAGTTTTCTCTGTTATGCCCACTAGTCCAAATTCCTCTGGGCCTTCACCTTTCTTTACTATATATGATATATTTGGGAGGGTGTTTTTAACTTCACTGAGCTAGTCTGTATGTGAGGGTTGCTATTTTTTCAATCACCTCAAATTGCCCATTCCACTTGGCAGAAGCGTACTTTTGCACTTGGGAAAGGTAGCAACGTTGTACCCCCTACTTGTAGGGCATGTAAAAAGTATTTCTATTACAAAGGCTTCTGTGAATCTCTTATAACTTCTGCAATTGGCCTGCAGCTATTTTATGGCTTGCTTATAAGTGATCATTTAGAGAAATTACACTCTCTACTGTGGACATTTTCCTCTCTCTTGGCTAGTGTGTTGTTGTCTCCAAATACTAGCTGAAAGCGAGAAAATCTATGAAGTCCTGAAGAACTCCTCTAAGAGTGAACAAAATTAAAGGTAAGACCTTGTTGCAATCTCTTCCACCCAGACCATCAGTTTTTTATAGCATCAACTTGATGGATCTGTGAAAATACTTGACCAAGCCATCAGTCTGGGGACGGAAGCAGCATCTTGTAAGTGATGGATCTTAAGCTATTTACATAGTTGAACAAGAGTACCTTAAATCCTGGTTGCGGAGTGATGCGAGGTCCCCTGCCCAAGATGTGTTGCTCAGCTGAGGTTATACATCGGTTCTGAGGAGCTGCGAAGCTGTGATACGAGGTCTTGCATCGAGGATCCTATCGACAAGGGTTTGCGATGCGAAGTCCGGCATCGAGGATGTAGGGGTGATGCGTTGGTTCTGAGGAACTGTGAGGCTGCAATGTAAGAACATTGAGGTTGCTGTTGACGAGAGATCTGTGATGTGAGGGCCTGCATTAAGAAAGCTTTGCACAGGCGGTGGTTCCAATGCGGGCTGCAAGGTTGATGTGAAGTCTTGCACTGACAGAACTCTTGCAGAGGCAATGCATCGATTCTGCTTGGGATTGTGCTGCACAGCAGAAGAGATGCGTTGGTTTCGCAGGGTCTACAGATGGTCTGATAAAGCATCTTGAAGCCTACTTCCAAAGGTCCAGAATGAGGTGCCACCACTTGGCAGGGTAGGACTTACAGCTGGCAGAGTCCAGGTGCTGGGTTCAAGGTTGTTGGAGCCTTCTGTCCCTTATGATCTAGTCAAGAGGCCAGCCAACTAGTCCATGGAGTCACTGTGGGGTTCCAGATTCAACAGATGCAGGTCCAGTCCTTTCACCCAGGCAAGAGGGCGGCAGGTCAGCACAGCAGGACAGCAGGACTTGCGTGGCTCTCACCAGGTTTTGTTATCCAGAATCCCCTGCAAACCTTAAACTTTGTAAAAAAAAAAATGTCCTCACGTTTCTGCGAGGGAAAGTTCTAGAATATGTGGGGAGACACAAAATTCCAGCCACACAGCAGTCCCCAAAGTCTCCCAATAAAAATGGTACCTCACCTGTGTGGGTAGGCCTAGTACCCACAACAGGAAACGGCCCGAATGCAACGTGGGCACATCACATTTTTCCAGTGAAAACTGACCCTTTTTTCGCAAAGTGCCTATCTGTGGATTTTGGACCCTAGCTCTTCCGGCACCTATGGAAACCTAGCAAACCTATACATATTTAAAAGCTAGACATCCAGGGGAAACCAGGATGGGGTGACATGTGTGGCTCCCACCAGGTTCTGTTACCCAGAATCCCTTGCAAACTCAAACTCTGTAAAACAAAATACATTTTCCTCAAATTTCTGTTATGAAAAGTTCTGGAGTCTGTGTGAATCCACAAACTTCCACCCACCCAGCATTCCCCAAAGTCCTCTGATAAAAATGGTACCTCACTTGTGTGGGTAGGCCTAGTTCCCTTGACAGGGATTGGCCTAAAACGTACTGTGGAGACTTTAAAAGTATAGATTACAAAAAGACCTTGTTTTGTGAGTAAGTCACCTGCGTTTTTGATCCCGGTCTCGGCGGCCACCTGAGAAACCTACCAATCCCAGACATTTCCCAAAACTAGACACCCGGAGGAGTCCAGGGGGTGTGACTTGTGTGGATCCCTCAACGTTTTCCTACCCAGATTCCCCTGCAAACCTCAAATGTAGCTAAAAAGAAATTCCAATTTTTCTCGCATTTCTGTGTCGAAAGGTTGTAGGATCACAGGTCTGACGCAAATTTCCTATCACCCAACATTCCCCCAAGTCTCCCGTTAAAAATGGAACCTTCTTTGTGTCGGTGGGCTAAGTACCCGTGGCAGGGAAGGGCCCAAAACCTATTGTGGAGACATCAAAATGATGTAACACAAAATGACCTAGTTTTGCAAGCGGGGCAACAGCGTTTTTGGTTGCGAGCTCGGCAGCCATCTAGGGAAACCTACCAAACCCACACATTTCTGAAAACTAGATCCCCGAGGGAGTCCAGGGATGTGTGGCTTGTGTGGATCCCCCAACATTTTCCTACTCAGAATCCCCAGCAAACAACAAATTTTGCTAAAAAAAATCACATTTTCCTTACATTACTCCATGGGATCAATGTGCCGGCACAAAGGTCCTACCACACAGCGTTCCCCTTGGTCTCCCGATAAAAGTGATACCTCTCTTGTGTTGCAGTCCAACGCAGAACCGCCTAAAAACGTATTTTTAAAAAAATTAAGCACTTTGCTGTGCTATACCCTCAATCCCTATGTTTTTGGCCCTTTCCAGTCACAGGCCCTTGGACCACCCCCACATGTGAGGTATCATTTTACTTGGGAGACTGAGGGGAATGCTGAGTGATAGAAAATTTGTGCCAGCGTGGTGATTCCAGCCAGAAATGTGAGGGGGGGGCAGATCAGGGGCTATTGTCCCCATCTGCCTCCTGGGGAGGCAGAAAGGCTGTGGCCATTTTTTGGGAGGTGGGGGTATTGGCATACCCATTCTGGGCAGCCCCCCTCCCTAAACTTTGGAAAAAATAATCCCTGGTGCCTAGTGGGCTTTCTGCCCCCCTGGGGGCATATTAGGGGCTATTGCCCCTATCTGCCTCTTGGGGGGAGCAGAAAGGCTGTGGCAATTATTTTGGGGGTGGAGGCATTTTCATGTCCATTCTGGGCAGCCCCCGTCCCCTACATATTAAAAAAATATTAATCCCTGGTGCCTAGTGGGCTTTCTGCCCACCTGGGGTTCAGATCAGGGACGACTGGCATTTTTTGGGGGGAGTGGGGGCATTAGTATACCCATTCTGTGCAGCCCTCACCCCTGAACTTTGAAAAAAAAATAATCCCTGGTGCCTAGTGTGCTTTCTGCCCCCCGGGGGGAAGATAAGGGGCTATTGCCCCCATCTGCCTCCAAGGGGGGCAGAAAGACGTATACAAAAATAAGAATAATCCCTGGTGCCTTGTGGGCTCTCTGCCCACTTCATTGGGAGAGGATGTTGGACTTTTATTGATTTTATCTTTGCCTTCACACCACTTTATTTTCTGATCAAGGACTTTTCAGTTAAGGCGTGCGCACAAAGTGACCACAACCCTGAGTGTGTTACAATAGGATGGCCTCGAGCAAATAAGCACATTAAGGTGGCCTTGGAAGTTCTCCTAAAAGCTGTGGAAGGGGGTAGGAGACTGAAGTGGGGTCAAATCGTCCTGGAGCAGCTCCATGAGTCCCTTTTAACTGAGTGTCACGGGGAGGTTGCCAACTGTTTAGATGGTGAGGCCACTCCATCGGACGTCATGGAGGCCTTTGGAAATATGTCCAGTGCTATAGTGAAGCTACTATGGGCCCCGGGTAGGTGTACACCGCACTTAGGACCGATATGGTTTGACTCAGAGTGCTCTCGTGCCGCCAGGAAACTGAAAGAGGCCCTGGGAGCCACACCTCGAGATCAGGTTGTTGTTAAGAGCCTCCGGAGAGCCTATAAGGCTGCTCTAGTAAAGCGTAAGTCTGCTCTGAAAGAGGAGGTATGGTCAAAATTAGTAGAGGCCAGCAGTTTGAGTAATAGTTCAAAGTTGTGGAGTATCATCAATGGTCCCTTTTAAGCAGGAGACACTGGCAACCTACTTTTAAGATAGGAACCTCGTTAATCCCCAAGACAAATGTCTTCTTTTATGTGGGAGTAGTGTTTGATGACGCACTGAGCTGGTGCCCCTTTATTACTCGTAAGAAAGGGGACCTGGTCAGAGTGACTGTAGCTGTCTTTAACTTTGCCTCCAGAGTGGGGGGAAAACCAATAGGGGCCGTTCTAAAGATCTATAGAGCCAAATGTATTTCAAAGGCCAGTTACAGGCGAGAGATATGGGGTCACACTGGGCTGGAGGGCTTGCAAATCGCTGAAAATACCTTCCTGAGACGGGCGCTCTCATTACCACAGAGCATCCCGTCTTATGTTGTGCATGAAGAGTTGGGGATGGCTTTTCTTTCAGATGAGTTTGCTTTTCACCCATTAGCATTGTGGATAAAGATTTGGGCCAAGAAATAAAATGCCCTTAGTAAGGATATTTTAAATGATTGTCTCTCCAGTGACCATGTTACTCGTATCCGCTGGCTAAAGTATGTAAGAGAAGGCCTCTGTAGCCTGGGATGGGTGAATTTATTTCATACCGCAGAAGGCATATGTAAGAGGGACTTTACCTGGGTAAAAGAGTGTTTTTTCAGAAGGCGCTGTTGTGATAGAGAGGGAACAGAGCTGAGTAAGCCCAGTGTGTTTAGGTATATTGTATTAAAAACTGTACCAACTATTGAACCATATCTCTTAGGGATTAAAAGCAACCATGATCGCTTCCTACTGACTAGATTCAATCAATCAATCAGGGGTTTATAAAGCGCGCTACTCACCCGAGAGGGTCTCAAGGCGCGGGGGGGTGTAGCTCCGGATCAGTCAAAGAGCCAGGTCTTGAGGTTCTTTCTGAAGGTGTGCAGAGATGGGGAGCGTCTGATGATGACTGGGAGCTCGTTCCAGGTCTTTGCTGCGAGGTAGGAGAAGGCTATTCCGCCTGCTCTGGTTCTGCAGATGCGTGGGCTCTCTGCCAGGGTGAGGTCGGCGGAGGGGAGGTTCCTATTGGGTACGTGGAAGGAGGCTCTTTCGTTGAGGTATTTGGGTCCGATGTTGTGGAGGGATTTGTAGGCGTGGGTGAGTAGCTTGAAGGTTGCTCTCTTCTCAATGGGGAGCTAGTAGAGGTCTCGTAGGTGCGGGGTCATGTGCTCATGTCGTGGGGTTCCGAGGATGAGTCTGGCTGAGGTGTTCTGGATGGTTTGGAGCTTGTGTAGCAGGGTTTTGTTGATTCCGGCATAGAGGGCGTTACCGTAGTCCTGGTTACAAGTGCATGGGTGACGGTCTTTCTGCATTTGTGGGGGATCCACTTGAAAGTCTTGCAGAGGATGCAGAGGGAGTTGAAGCAGGTCGAGGCGACGGCGTTGATCTGGCGGGTCATGGTGAGGGAGGAGTCTAGGATGATGCTGAGGTTCCGGGCGTGGTCCGTCGGGGTGGGTGGGTTTCCGAGGGCAGGGGGCCACCAGGAACTGTCCCACGCCATGGGGGAGGGACCAAGGACGAGGACCTCGGTCTTCTCCGAGTTCAGTTTTAGGCAGCTGTCGTTCATCCAGGCTGCGACGTCTTTCATTCCTTCTTGAAAGCTGAGTCTGGTGTTTTCAGGGTTCTTCGTGAGAGAGAGGATGAGCTGGGTGTCGTCGGCGTAAGACACTATGCTGAGCCCATGCTGTCTGATGATGGCGGCGAGAAGGGTCATGTAGATGTTGAAAAGCGTGGGGCTGAGCGAGGATCCTTGGGGTACTCCACAGTTGATCTCTGTAGATTCGGAGAGGAAGGGAGGGAGTCTGATCCTTTGTGTTCTGCCGGAGAGAAAGGAGCAGATCCAGTCGAGGGCGGTGCCTCGTATTCCGGCGTCGTGGAGTCTGGCTGCGAGGGTGCGGTGTGAGACGGTGTCGAAGGCTGCAGAGAGGTCTAGTAGGATGAGGGCCGCGGTGTGGCCTTGGTCGCGTAGCATGCGGATGTCGTCGGTGGTGGCGAGGAGGGGGTCTCGGTGCTGTGGTTGCTGCGAAAGCCGGACTGGGAGGAGTCGAGGATGGAGTTCTCTTTGATGAAGGTGGTCAGCTGGGCGTTGATGAATCTCTCGGTGACTTTGGCTGCAAAGGGAAGGAGAGAGCTGGGCCGGTAGTTTTTCAGGTCCGTCGGGTCGGCTGAGGGCTTCTTGAGGAGGGGCTTGACTTCTGCCCGCTTCCAGTTGTCGGGGAAGATGCCGGATTCGAGGGAGGCGTTGTTGGTCCGACCTAGTTCGGAGGCTATGGCGGCGGCGGCTCTGTGGTAGATGTGCGGTGGGCAGGGGTCCGTGGGGGCTCCTGAGTGGGTGTTCTTCATGGTCTTGGTGGTGTCTTCGGTGGTAGCAGGTTTCCAGGTGGTGATGGTCGGCCGGTTGCCGGTGGTAGAGAGGGGGGTGGTGTCAGGAGTCTGTTCACTGAAGTTGTCGTAGAGGGCCTTGATTTTCAGGTGGAAGTAGGAGCTGAGCTTGTTGCAGAGGTCCTGGGAAGGAGTGACATCCGTGGCTTCATTGGGGGTTTGGTGAACTGCAGTATGACGTTGAAGAGTTCTTTTGTGTTACTTGCGTTGAAGTGGATTTTGTTCTTGATAAAGGTCCTCTTCGTGGCTATTATGCGCTGGTGATATTCGTTCATGGCGTTCCTGTAGTTGTTCAGGTCTTCGGTGGTTTTCTTGTTCCTCCAGAGTTTCTCGACCTTTTTCACTACCTCTTGGCCCAACCACGTGGTGTTCATAGAGGGCAGTGTCTCATGCCCTGTGGCTGCGACGGTCAGTCTCCTCAGGACATGATGCACATTTTAATGTTTAGGAGTTTTTATGAGGTTCCTAGAAAGTCTTTTATTATTCCTATTCTTAAAAAGGCTTGTTTTAGGAGAGTGAGACCTGCTTTTATCTTTTTACAACTTCTCTCAAATGATACTGTACTGAACACACTTAGGGGCCGATTCCGATCTCGGCCGGTAGGGCACTGAATCGGATTCGGATTAACCGGACCCGATTCGGAGCCCTCTTTCCCGACCGATTCGTACGTGTGTCCGGCCGAGCGAGTACGATGCGAGCGCACGCGAAATCACCGACCGACTTGTTCGCGGGTCCGAGGCGCTCCGACCGACTCGCACGGACACGACTCGCACCGCGCAATGGAGACGTTCCCCGGCCGTGCAAGTACGATGCGCGCCTTGAGCAGTCCGACCGACTCGCGCCGTCCGGCTCGAAAGAGCAGTCGGAGCCGGACTTTGGGGGTCCGTGTCGGACCCCCCTGTATGCGTAGCCGCGCGAGTCGCACACAGGGGGGACCCATGGGTCCCCCCTACCTGTGCATGTACACCGCGAGTCGCTTCAAGGCGTACCCGCTGTAGGGGGCACCCTTGTTCGCCTCGCACCCATTGAGTCAATGGGAGCCCGCGTACGCGTTGTACGTCCGGCTCCCATTGACTTCAATGGGAGTCCGACCGACTCGAGTCCGATTGCATGCGTGCGCATCGTACTCGTTCGGTCGGACTGCCAGAGTCCGATTCGGTCGGAAATCTCTCCGGGTCCGGCTCGGTCGGAGAGATTTCCGGCCTGAATCGGAATCGGCCCCTTAGCCGCTATCAAGCTTAGGTCAAGCTGTGATTAATTTTAATAGTAGGACTAATTTTTTATCCTGAAATTAGATTACAATGGTTCTACTATATTGCTATTCTGTACATATGTAGAGTTTTATTGATGTTTGTGTGACTTTTATGGTTTTAACTGAAAAAAACGAATAAAGTTTGATGATGATGATGTTGATGACGTCAGCGCGCCATGCGCCGATCGTCATTATATCGAAAACAAAAAATATGCCTCTGGAGGTTGGGGAAGCTCTTCCCCACCTCCCAAGGCAAAAAAGAAAAAAAGGAAATCCCTCTGCTGTTTACAGCAGAGGGATTTTGTGCAAGTGTGCTCATGACGGAATGGTTCCGTCATGAGCACACGAGCACTTGTGCTCATGACGAAACCATTCCATCATGAGCAAAGAAGGGGTTAAAAAGAAGTCACATGTGAGTGATGCTTGTGTAAAGCACTCCAATGCCCTCGGAGCATGTGCACCCTCCATGCCACTATAAAAAAAGCCTTATGGGGTGCTCTTTTAAATTGCACATGGTTATCAGCTCCTTGGATCCAATGGTAATAGCATTTCCTAAATGCTCATTTCGCATTTAGGAAATGCTTTGTACATGTGCTTAGGAAATCCCAAATAGGAAATCCCTATTTACGATCTCATATTTTGGTACTCGCGAATTGCGATTTCTATGGGGTAGAAACCACATTTTGCGACCGCATATATGCCTCGTTTATTAGGAAAGGCAATTTAGCATTTCTTAACGGCCAAAATTGTGATTTGGTTCATTAAGAAATGCTAAATTTTTATTCATATGACCTTAATGGCTAAGACAGGAAAATGTAAACTTTTTAAGAAGTGCCATTTTCAAAATTGTAATTTAAAATCCGACTTAAAGAGGATTTTTCATTACAATTGCAAAGACATCAAGCATGAATGGGTTACTTGTTCCCATTTGGAAATTACAGCTTATTAAATGTAATAAGTTAACTCCAGTGTTATGCTAGAGGAGAGGTAGGCCTTGCAATAGTGAAGAATCTTTCACTATCAGGACATGTAAAACTAAAAGGTACATGTCCAACCTTTTAAAAACACTGCATCCTGCCCTCTGGGCCATCCAGGGCCTACCCTAGGTGTGACATACATGTATTGAAAAGGAAAGTTTGGGCTTGGCAAAAGGTTTATTTAGCCTGGCCGAATAGGAGGTTTAAAAATGCACAAACAGGCTGAAATGTCAGACTTGAGACATGTTTAAAGTGCTACTTAAGTAGGTGGCATAATCAGTGCTTCAGGCCCACATGTAGCATTTAATTTACAGGCCCTGGGCACCTGCAGTACCACTTTACCAGGGGCTTACAACTAAATTCATTTTGCCTGTGGGGTTAAGCCAAAGTTACTATGTATAAGGAGTGAGCACCTGGACTTTATCACTGGTTAGCAGTGGTAAAGAGCAAAGAGTCTTAAGGCTAGCAAAAACAAGATCAACAAAAATTGGAGTGAAGGCAAAACATTTGGGGAAAGACCACCCTCAGACTGACAGGTCTAAAATAAGGAAAAGTTGTAATGGAGCCTTTGGTATATACTCTGGTTATGCTTGCATAATCTTGCGTAATTTCCAACATGTCACCCTTTACCTTTGTCATATCATTATGCCACACTGCAAAATTGAGATTTTGTTTGGGTGAAAATCCTTTTGCAGGAGCACGGGAACATGAGTGATTGCTCACAAATGTATTAGTGTGAAATGCTCCCCTGGACGTTAGGACACATATCACTCTAAAAAAATAGAGAATAATGTCTCAGACTAGGAATTCACATAATACTGAGTAATTTGGCATACATTTTTGGACATTTTGTGTAATTTTCCCCAAGGAAATTACAAGACTATCACCCAGGTCTTATACCACACTCCCTTTTGCATTGCAGATGATGACAGGTAGGAAGAAGACTGGTGTCTTCTTCTATTGAGGCTTGGTCAGCCACATATGTAATGATAGGATTCTGATACTGTTCTTGCTTGAAAGAGGCTGGGGGTCTCAAATTCCAATTAACTTGGGTCTCTGACTTTGGGTTACAGATATGAATTTTTTGTTTCTCCTTTTTCTAATAAGGTAATCAGGAAATTAAAGTTTTAAATGAGGGATATGAGTTCCAAATACCACCAGCTTTGGTAAATTGAGTAACATTGCTTCGGTGAGAGGTAGTGGAAAGTTTCCAATTCCAAAAAATACAGGGATGTTGGGATACATGTTGATACCTAAAGTGTACAAGTTATGGGTGTTTTAGCTTTGTTGTTTGCGTTCACTAGAGAACGACTGACAACTGTCTGGTAACACTACTATCTTTTCAGCCTTTAATAATTGTCCCAATCATACTTGCTTATCCAAGGTACTAATACCCTCTGGGAAGGGAATGTCTGTAATTAACTCCCACATGGCTAAATCTACGGGATTGAGATCCAGCATATTGGGACACGTGAGCAATGTGGCCCCGGTTTTCACATTCAAAACATCTGGGTTCCACCAAAGAAATACCACACCATCCAACAGGTTTTCCAGGGTCCATTGCCAAACCTTGGGTCATGGCGTTCTTGAAATCCTCCACAACACATGTCTTGGTGTTCAAACTGGATGTGGGAGGATGTAAGGGAATGTAATGATAGGTCCCACATATTTTTGATGACTGGTTCTCTGGAAAGCAGAAGCTAACTCCACAACGTCAATTAAAGATGGGGTGCGGTATTGAAGTACACACCATTGCTTTGATGGAGATAAAGCATCAGTAAACTCTTCTTTTAATATATCTTCCCTCATTGTGTCCTTAGTATTGGATTCCATGGGCACCCTTCTATCACCCAAATTGTTAATTCGATTCAATAGTTGTCAAGGATTTTCCACATGCTTCAATCTTGAGGATCAAAACAGCTAATGATAGGTTTCATTGTCAAAGACAATCCTTTCTAGAATGGCTTGCTTCCTCTTCTTATAGCTATTAGTTCCATTTGGATCAGATCAGCAGTTTGGTTGGTAGCTTGCATATCTCCAGTTAATAGCAGAGCTACATAGTAACTCCTCCTCCGCACAGGTGAGGTGGTATTCCTGTCAACCCTCTCAAACACAGTAAACAAATAAGCAAGAATATCACCTGGATTAAACTTTTGCAGAGCGGAGGCAGGGACAATGGCATCTATCAATCAATCAATCAGGAAATTGTAAGCGCACTACTCACCCATGAGGGTCTCAAGGTGCTGGGGGGGAGGGGTCAGCATTGCTGTTCAGCCGATGAGACACTTAGGGGCCGATTCCGATTCAGGCCGGAAATCTCCCCGACCGTGCCGGACCCGGAGAGATTTCCGACCGAATCGGACCCTAGCAGTCCGACCGAACGAGTACGATGCGTTCGCATGCAATCGGACTCGATTCGGTCGGACTCCCATTGAAGTCAATGGGAGCCGGTCGTACAACGCGTACGCGGGCTCCCATTGACTCAATGGGTGCGAGGCGGACAAGGGCGCCCCCTACAGCGGGTACGCGTCGAAGTGACTCGCGCTGTACAAGCACAGGTAGGGGGGACCCATGGGTCCCCCCTGTGTGCGACTCGCGCGGCTACGCGTACAGGGGGGTCCGACACGGACCCCCAAAGTGCGGCTCCGACTGCTCTTTGGAGCCGGACTGTGCGAGTCGGTCGGACTGCTCGAGGCGCGCATCGTACTTACCCGGCCGGGGAACGTCTCCATTGCGCGGTGCGAGTCGGTCGGTGTGGTTGGGTCCCGCAAACGAGTCGGTCGGCGATTTCGCGAGCGCTCGCATCGTACTCGCTCGCCCGGACGCACGTCCGAATCGGTCATGAAAGAGGGCTCCGAATCGGATCCGGTTAAGCCAAATCCGATTCGGAGCCCTCCCGGCCGAGATCGGAATCGGCCCCTAAGTCAAAGTAAAATCCCTTTGGGATATTTTTACAGCATACCAATACTTCAAACAACCTTATTGTCCAACCATTTATTCATCACACTGTGGCCAAGGAATCTGATATAGAAATGTTTATTCAGTATAAAATGCACTCAATTCTAAAAACCATTTAGAAATATGTATACAATCAGTAAAAAAATTTTTTCATAAACCCTCATTTCATTATTTATGTTAAAAATTAACACACTCCACACTAAGTCAATTAGATTCAATAATCATATATCATCATACATAATTCATGTTAATAGACAGCATAATAAAACCCACACAAGTCTAATTTATATACACTTCATATAGGTTATAAAATCATCAAATGTGACAAAATTGATCATACATTATAATACATTCATGAATATATCCCACAATTATTAAAACAAGCATTTGCAATGCAATCGGTCTCGCCTTTGGGGCCTTATATGTATTGACCTATGCAGCAGAATAGCCTGCGTCCTGAAACATCTACTGTTGTTTAACATGGAGGGAAAGTAAGCACCAAACTGCATGACACACCAGGTATGAGAACCCATGGAGAGAAATATTGCCTTTCAGCAGGAAATGGTATAGGCCAAAGCTGTGTTTTTAATATAAAAGCAGGGCCCTTCGGTGGTCATATCACTGAAAATACAAGATTTGAAAAAAATATTATTGTCTACGGGTGCTCGTGGAAGACAATTTTATGGACTGGAATTTAGAGAATGCTAAAGTGATTCTGGTATTTTACTAACCTCTGCTGGTCGTATTCTATCAAGAAAGTTAAATAGAGGCAGTTGCCAGAAAAATTGGGCAGAAATTAAACAGGCTACGTTCCATGGTTGGGACAAACACAAGCTGGACGAGTTAAAACGAATAAAGCTTGAGATTAGAAAGCAAGCAAATGCGAGTGACTAGACACAAAGCCAATGATGATCTTCTACAATGTCCTCAATACATGCTTGCACCTTGCTTTGATCTGATGAATGGTGAAGGAGGTCAGCGTGGTAATTCGGCTGATGTGCCTTCCTACTGTGTGTGTAAAGGTAGAGATGTATGGCACACACTGTATAGTAGCACAGACTACACTGCAGCACATTCACTACACTGCTATGCAGACATCTTGAAACACTGACTGGGCTTCTGCACACCAACTCTATCTACTGCTAGTAACGATATTCAAGCACAGTGGCTGTACCACAGCACTGTGACTGCTATAGGGTATGATGTAATGAACAAAGAATGCCACGGTGGTGAATTACCACAGAGTTCTAGACTTGCTGTGGATGCCTAATATGCGGTGCACACCAGATGCAAGCCCTGCACAGCTCCTGGGCATGGTGATGACGCCTGCAAGCGGTGCGCTATAAATCACAGGAACCTTTAATTGGCGCTCTTATTCCCAAGGTGAACGGGTTGCTCTGCAGAGGAGCCCTAGTGCTAAGAATAGACCAGGCTGCACCCGAGGCACTAGGCTGTCTGTCATGAGGTCCTTCAGCTCTTCTTTTCCTTTTCAAGGAGCCAGGTGATGGCAGAGCTGCAAAGAGGGCTGAGGTAGTGCCTGCCTCTGCTGCCGTTGCCTCGCGTAAATGCGGGATCTGTTGCATTGCAAATGCTTGTTAGAACTGCCGGATCTGAGCAAGACTCGCTTAAAGCCCTGGTCAGAACTGAGACTGAGAGATGAAGGGTGGTAGCTTGGAAGGAAGTGGAATGTAGAAGTGAAAAAATATGTATTTACACTCAAATCTAATAGGCCATGTGAAATTGCACAGCCAGACTTCATTACTGCAATGCCGGGGTCGGGAATGGCGCGTTTTGACACAGTTGATCCTGTCAGCGTTGTGCAGCCGAGGCCTGAGGCTAACGCGGCATAATGAGCATTCTGGCATAAATGAGATCTCATTACATGAGCGTTCTGACAGTGCTCAACAATTATTTCAGAAATTATGCTAATGAGCTGGAAGACGAAGGCTGCGCTGGTATGACTGTTGCAACTGGAAATATGAAGCAATAGTCCGGTCCTGTTTACAAGCATATTTCAAGGTTTCTTGAGGCCCTGGGCTAAGTTAGCCACTCCCAGTAAATAATCGAACTCACAAGGTCGTAAGTAGCAATAGTGAAGCAAATGCAGCGGCCCCGGGGCTCTTAGTTTTGAGAGGCCAATTGCCTCCCCATCTCCAATTATAGCTGCTTTTTAATATGCAGGTGGGGGCCCCGTATTATTTGCTTGCATTCGCTTCCATGGTTCTCGTGCTGCAACACTGCATCGTCCTTAAGACGTCAAAAACAGCAGCCCAGTTTAAGGGCTGCGCTTTAATTCGGGGTTTTAATGTCAATGTCTAACTAACAGTATCGACTAACAGATCCCCTGTCTGTAAAGGTGCAATATTAGGTTGACTCAAGCTACCAAGGAGCCGCCTGACGTCACAACCGCTTCCCCTTGCTTTATCTCAGCTAGATAGGGACAAATCTTTGTTATGGTTTGACTGAAGGTGGCAGACCATAATTTCGTGCGAGCTCTACATCCTTAAGCACTTATGAGGTTTTCTTGCATCGATCGTATTTTTGCATAACGAGGCGGCGTCTGCTTGTAATTCGCCTCACCATTGTTCTCTCGGCTCTGAGAAGGCTGCAGGAAACCGCTTTGCTGCTTGTGCTGTCTCTGCCTCCCGCTCTGAATTGTGAAAACGCCACTTTTTTATCACGCATGCGTACGATGTAAGGCATCGCGCGCATGCAAGACAAAGAGTGCGAATTCACCGACCAATCACACGCCAAACAAGCATTTCTTAATGCAATAAGACATGTTTTTACACGATACCTATTGCATTGGAAATGGGAGGGTGGGGGTCCAGGAAGGCACAAACTGGAGTGAGGGGGATTGAGGGGGGGGGGTGGAGGGAAAAATCACGGACTGCGGGAGGGGGCAGGGGGGGACACGGGGGTAAAAATAGTTATGGAGTAAAGGGGCCAATAGCCAGGGAAGGATATACATGACAACATGGCAGTCAGGAGGAGGGACTAACAAGCCGAAAACTAATCAAAATGCAGCATTTATGATTGAAGCCAATGAAAAACATAGACGGAAAGTGGGCGGAGCTTCCCCCCACTATACTGTATACAGCATCTCTCGACGAGACAGCGCATGCGCTGCCTAGCCGAGACCTAAAAAGGAGAACAAACAAGCGACGTGTTTCGGTGGTGTAGACAGGTAAACCACATTCTTCAGGCTTTAAAAAAAGGTGCTATTTTTCTCCCCAAACTTTTGTATCGCAGTCTGGGCCTCAAAACACTCTTAATGGAGAGGAGATTCTTTCTTGGTCCAATCACGAGGAGCTGTTAGCTTCTCACCGTGCCTTCTAAGGTGACAATGAGTGTGTGTCACAATAATTTATTCTTGGACTGCTGGTGGCCAATCTTCATAAAATGGTCCACATCTAACATATGGGGTGAATTCCTCAGGTTTCAAAATCAACATCAAACATAACCCCTTTCGTTTGACCTTAATAATCCTAATAGCAGCAACTTCAGGGGTGTGGTTTTAGATTCTTCTATTCTTCCGTTATTCACTTGTTATTTCTGTGACAGAGCTCAAAGTCCGGGATTTAAAAATCAGCCGATGAGCCAGGCCTTGATAGTCTTCCTGAAGGCGTTCAGGGAGGGGGCGCGTCTGATGTCTGTCGGGAGTTCGTTCCAGGTCTTGGCCGCAATGTAGGAGAAGGATCTTCCTCCTGCTTTGGCTCCATGGATGCGCGGGGTTTCAGCAAGGGTGAGGTTGGCTGATCGGAGGTTTCTTTTGGGTATGTGGAGGGTGACTCTGTCGTTGAGGTATTTGTGTCCGGTGTTGGGTAGGCATTTGTAGGCGTGGGTGAGGATCTTGAAGGTGACTCTCTTCTCCACGGGGAGCCAGTGGAGCTTTCGTAGGTGGTGGCTGATGTGCTCTTGTCGGGGGAGGCCGAGAACGAGTCTGGCGGCGGTGTTCTGTATAGTCTGGAGTTTGTGGAGTAGGGACTTGTTTATGCAGGCGTAGAGTGTGTTTCCATAGTCCAACCTGCTGGTGATGAGTGCGTGGGTGACTGTCTATCTTGATTCGGGGGGGATCCATTTTAACGTATTAAGGAGGATGCGGAGGGTGATGAAGCAGCTGGATGCGACGGCGTTGACCTGTCGGTTCATGGAGAGGGATGAGTCGAGTACGATGCTGAGATGTCTGGCATGGTCCGGTGGGCTGCCGAGGGCGGTGGGCCACCAGGTGTCGTCCCATGCTGAAGGGGTGGTTCCGAGGACGAGGACTTCCATCTAGGCATATAACCGAGCAGCAACTAGCACATCTGTAAGTTGCATCATGGCCACTTGATTTTTCTCTTAAGTTGCCATCTCTCTGTCTCATTAGAGTGGAATAGCTTTTTGGATGGTCTGCATGGTCTCTTCTGCTTGCGGTTGAAGTAACTGGAGGGCCTATACAGGGTGGTGTTGCCTGTCAGTTTATTTCTGAAGTAATTCTTCCATGATTGTAGTAATTCTGGAAGTATCCCACTTCTGACACCGCTGTGGAAAACTCAGTAGTAAAAATGTGCAAAGATGATATTGTAATAATGTCTTCACAGTACAGAACAGTGTCTTTTTTTCAGATTTAAATTATACCACCAGTCTCTTTTTAGAAAACACAGGAAAAGTAATTTTATATATTATGCCTCCAATAAAGGAAAAATCTATTACAATTCACAGCTTTCCTTTCTAATATTTAACATGGGAGACTTCCCTTAAAAAATGTCCCTATGTCCTTCGTGTTCCCTGAAACAACAGTTCCCTTTTTCCATGGGGCTCTGTTTTGATCCTGGACCCTGTTAAGGAAGAAGGTATTCAAGTCAGAACAGAAGTGTTGCAGGGATTCTGCACATACACAGAACTATGTGCAGGAAAACTGGACCTCGGTGTATAGGGGTTGTACCTTCCTACCATCTTAGTACCCAAAATCCCAAAACCGACTAGCTATGGTGTCTCATTCGTTCTCCTACATAATCACAAAGCTACAAATTATTAGACAACCCAGAACACAACACTGCCTACTCTCCCAGGAATCGCGGTAGCAAGACATACCCCTTCGCTCGCTCACTCGTACTTGTCCACAATAAGAATTGTCAGAGTCACGGTTATAGTTCAAAATGTTTATTTTAACTATCGCGCTCTATAATGCAGTATACGAGCCACTACCAGCAGCGAAATGCATAAACCTAAAACAGTTAGCATTGTTACAATTCCATAGAATATAAAGGGGGATGTCATCATATACAGACTGTGGAAAAAGGACTATAAGGCCTAACCACCCTTGGTAAGGTGAAGTTTATTATATAAAGGAAGATCTCTGGGCTTTGTCAGCAGACCCCATACTTTAGTGCCTAGATGGAAATTTTACATCATAGGACCAGCATAGCTCTCCTCCCTGGAAAGGTCCCTCTCCAAGTGTGTGTCTAGGACATCATGCCTCCCCGTAATATCAAAGCACGAGTTTCCAGCAGTGCAGCTGGGTTAGCATGTTTTGTCTAGGTGCTAGGGACTGACTAGAACAGAATAACAAGGGACATTGTTTATCCACCTTGCACATCGTGTTCAGACTAAACTCCAGGAACTAGCAGAGAACGCGAAAAGCAGACAGTTCTCATGTGAAAGGCATAAACAGAGTCTTGCAAAATAAAGTCATGTAGTAACATGCGCAAAAGCAGCATCATGGCAGCAGAGCTCATGCTAACTTAGCAATGTCGACAATGACCCTAATGGCCATATAACAGAAGGCAGAGCTTCTGTGCATTCGCCTCAACTCAAGAGAGGTTACTTCATACAGTGGAATGTCAGAACCTCTCTTCTCCCATCCTCTTTTCCCCAGGCTACAATGGGCTGGTGGTAAGATCAGTGTACCCCGGGTCCCCTTTGGAATAGATAATTGGTTAACTGCTCTTTCGGGCTCTCACATGTTTACATAGTGGAACCTGCCTCTTTCAAAGGCATTCTAGGCCATATTCACAAGAAAATGTCAGACCGCTGAGCAGCCCCAAATTTGCAGCGAGGTGCTCCAACATTTCCAAAATGCAGGGATGTACCATATTCACAAGAATACGGTGCACCCCTGTGTTTACTCAAGGGCTGGCGCAAAAAAAGTTGTCTAGCGCCAGCGCAGACATCCTGCCACCATGTTGCAAGTGTTCTTGCGCTGCAGGGACGATTGTTTATGTGCAGGAAGGGACACCTTTCTGCACATAAACAATCAATAATGGTGATTTTCACCTTCTATGTGTGCTGCAGAATGCAGCACACATAGAAGGAGCAAAACACAAGGAGAAATTAATAATTTCTCCTTGTGGCGCTATTCTAATGCCTGTTATTTTATGGCGTACGTTTTTGGCGCTGCCTCAGCCTTGTAAATCTGGGGCAGCATCAAAAAGCAATGGGTGTTGCGGTGGAACGCCCGTAGCAACTCCCATTGCTCTCCCCTTTGCCGCAGAGGACTGCGGCGGAAAGAAGCATATTTACAAGATGGCATTAAGCCATGCAAAGTGGCTTAGTGCCACCTTGGAAATATGCAAAATAGTACAGGGCCACCGGAACATCAAAAAAGGTGACTCTCCAGTGGCGCTGAGGGCTTTTAAATATGGCCCAATATTTGGCATGGTGTTTGTTGTTTTCTGCACACTACATGGACTTCTGTTGAGGGTACTGAAGCCATGCAATCCTATCTTTCCTTGTGATGTGGAGAACCAACAGTCTCGCCTCTCCTCCTTTCCACCAAGAATCTCTTGGTATGGTGAATGCATTTTGGGGCTTTGCTTTATTTTGTCTTGGCTCTGGGGAATCGAGGCTCAATCTTTTGGTCCTCAAACCTATTTTAATAAAAGAGATATTATTGATACCTGTTCTATGATTCTTGTTCAACCCCATCAGTTGTATCATCTGAATGTCTTGCACTTTTCCAGGTGCTTTATTGCTTTAATCTAGAATGTCTATTATCACCACATGTACTTTCTTAACTGTTTTTACATGTTTTTTGCCACAGGTGCTGCTCTGTTTTTCTCCATGGATCAAGGCCAAGAGCCTGATATAGAGTTTCATAGGGGTAAATGTAGTAAGGGGGACAGAAGACTTAATGTCCACCACCCTACCTCCGCCTGCCCAGTTGCAGTCGGCTCTAAGCTGAACTTTGTGGGTTTGTATTACCTGCAGTGACAGCAGTTCATCCAAAGCCATTTAAAAGTTTGGTGTGAATCTGTTATTGAAGATGGACTCTCACACCAAACTTTAAACATTTTTACTTTTCCAAGAACAAACTCCAGGCATGGGAGTTTGTTTTTGGAAAAGTAAATACTAATGGGCCAAGCACCAAGGGAGAATGGGGGTAATTCTTGTTTTATTTCTAATGTCCCTCACTGCCAGGATATTCAGTGACAGACAATAAAAAAATAACATCTGACTCCCCAGTCTGAAAAGGGAGGGCAATCATATGGCTTACCTTTGATGGCCCGTACTCCTTCAGACCGTCGGAAAAAGGCCAGTCCAATAAATGTGATAGCTTGATTGATTCTCCAGTACGTGGATGCAGAAGAATATTGCTGGGAATCACGTTATTACAATGAATGCAATTCAGACATTTTTTTGTTCCTTCATGTTTCTGATTAAAAAGTTTGAGGTTTCTAAGTAAGAGTCTCCTGGAGATTATGAGACCTTTTATATGCAAATAAAGACTTATGGTCAAAAAGACCATGAAAGTCAGGTTCTTGTTGTAGGATTTCCCAGCGATTGTGAATGATGCGTTTGATCTTTGGTGACTGAGTGGAATATGTAGAGACGAAAAACACCCTATTGATGCTCACTTTAGATTGTTTTGTCAGTAACTGCTCACTTGTAGTAGATAATGCTCTATGTTCATGAACATTTAGGAGCGGCGCAGGATATCCTCTATGTATGTATCTCTTTTTTTGTCCAGACAATGTTGGTTAACACGTGAGTTCATACGAAGTAATTCGTCTGGTTCATAGGAATTGAGAATATGGTAAATTCCGCACTAAGGGGTCATTACGATGACGGGCGGATCACCACCGCCCGTATGGCGGTGGCGATCCGCCCGCCATTTCACACCGCCCGCATGCCATTTCCCCCGCCATATTACAATGGCTGGGGGGTCCGCGGCAGACGGAAAGACCGTCCGCCGCTTTTCCGCCGGTCGACTTGTCCACCGGGCGGAAAACATACATTATATGGCGGCGGTGTCTGCAAGACACCGCTGTCCATAATATGATGATCGCGGAGAGCAGCCTTTCCATGGCGGCGTTGCCGCCATGGAAAGACATACGGTCTTTGCTGTTGGGGGCCAGTAGCAGCCCCCAGGATGTTGGGGGGGTGCACATGGGGGGTACCTATGGTACCCCCCTGCATTGGCATGGACAAGGTGGCAGGCACCGCGCGGTGCCTGTCACCTTGTGCATGTGAATGCCCAACGTGCATTCCCAGCATTGTGGCGGGCGGTGCTGTGAACACCGCCCGCCACAATGTTGGGAATAGGGGATGCCACCGCCACCGTGGCATCCTAATACTCACGGCGGGACCGCCGCTCCTATGGCGGACGGTCCCATTCACCGTAACGGTGGCGGGCGGACTTTGGCCGCCCGTCATCGTAATGACCCTCTAAGCTTGGTGGATGAAAACTTTGAAAAAAATTGTATTATTCCTATCTGTAGGCTTCTTGTACACAGAAGTTTCAAAACCCAGAACTGTTAGTTCAATCCATACGTTCAAGAATTGTAGGCTTGTTCTTCTGATGGTGTGAGTAAATTGTATTCTGGGATTCTTAGGGCCAGATGTATCAAGATTGCATTTTGCGATTCCGTAATTGTGAATCACAAGGATTCGCAATTAGGGAATCGCAAAATGCAGTGTATGAAGGTGTATAGTACACCTTTTGTGATTCCTAGGGGGTCACAAATGACCTACCTCATGAATATTAATGAGGTAGGTCACAATTTGCAACCCCCTAGGAATCGCAAAAATCACGGGGATGGTGGCCTGCTGAGATTAGCAGACCACTTAGTCCGTGACTGCTTTTCAATAAAGCAATCTTTTTTTTTTGTTGTAAAGCAGCCCGTTTTCCTTAAAGGAAAACGAGATGCTTTACAAAACGAAAAATGAAAAGTTTTCTTTTCATTTTTTAGGAGCAGGCAGTGCTCCGTGGGACCACTGCCTGCTCTTAAAAAAGTTTGACAAACATTCACAAAGGGGAAGGGGTCCCTTGGGAACCCCTTCCCATTTGCGAATGGGTTACCACCTACTTGAAGTAGGTGGTAAAATGCGAATGTTTTGCGACCCCAATTGCGGTCACAAAACATTCATACATACCGTTGCGATTCGGTATTAGGAAGGGACGCCCTAAACATGCCCCTTCCTAATAATGAATTGCAAACCCATTTTGCGATTCGGTAACAGGTTACCGAATCGCAAAATTAGGTTTGCTGAATCGAAAAAGCAATTTTTGCATACGTAAACAGGCAGGTTCTGCGAATCTGCCCGTTTCCGAACGCAAACATGCTTGCTACATCTGCCCCTTAGTGTTTAGCTTGGAAATGCTTTCTGTTAGCATAGTTTCAGTATTCTTCCATACCAAAAAAATATCATTGATGTATCGGCATAAAAATGGCAGGTTGTTAGACCAATCAGGATTATCAAAAATGTGTTCTTGCTCGAATTTGGCCATGTAGGTATTCGCGTATGCAGGGGCCCCTGCAAAGCCCATGGAAGTACTGTTTAACTGGAGATAAAAACTTACTGTCCCAGACAAAATAACTGTGGTGTAGGCAAAAATGTAGTAATTCAAGAAGAAAAACTTTGTTAGTGCCTCTCGCAGGGTGTTGCAGAAGTGCCCATTCTGTTGCTTCTAGACCTTCTGAGTGTGCAATTGATGTGTATAACGATAGAGCATCGATGGTACATAGTAACCATTCTTCATCCTTTTGACGTGATAAGGCTCTTAGCCGTCTTAAAAAATCAGTCGCATCTTGGATGTATGTATGCCATGATTGTACAAATGGTTGCATGTGTGTGTCAATGTATTTCCCCATAGGGTCAAAAATGGAACCGCATCCAGATAAAATGGGATGGAATGGTGGATTCGATCTGATGCTGTTAGTTTATTTGTACCATCATTTTTTTTATCTGTTGACATTTTCACTTTAGAATCGCCCCTGAAGAAGGGACTTTCATCCCGAAATGCATTGGGCACTATCATTGAAATTCAACATGAAGATTTATGGAATGTCACATCTTGTACTCTTTGAAGATTGATGGAACATTGTTTTCTGTTGTAACAACATGTTTTTGTGTTTCATTATGTATGAAAAATTGCTCTTTTTGAAAAAAGAGAAAAAAGATAAAGGATCATTGGAATGTTGTATAAATCACTGGTTGGCTGTTTATCAATCACTGGTATATTGTTATACTGTTCATAAATTTTCTTGTAGTTGTGCACGCCTTGTCCCAGCTAGAACCACTAGCTTGGCCTTATTCCTTTCACAGTTGTAACAGGCCTTCAGAACAATTCAGCTGTTGACTCTGCTGCAGCTCTACAAGCTTCTCAGAGGTGTATCTAACGTGCACTTACTAATGTCTTCATAAACTGCTTTATTCACAAACCTGCAAACTGGCCAACAGCACGTTCTGCGATAAATATTCCTTCCTCTGGGCCTCATATAGTTAAGATGTTCCTTCTTAATTAAGCTGTCCTGTTGTTAGTAAACGTCATGATAGTCGATAGTAGCTAACACTCCATGAGTACCTCCCACACCAGGCGTCGTGGCAAAGTGCCCCAATCTATTGCCACAGTGCTGTGGTCTGTAAAACACGTATTTGACATATGACTTACTCTGAACTACCAGCTTTCAGAATTTTGGCTAACATGTGACAGACTGTTCCTAACCCCTATTGGCCAAGCAAAGCTCAAAGTGAGGTGCGATTGGATCTGTCCAAGCCCTACTGGTCTATCATATGTGTCCCCGATATGGTACTGGCTGCTTCATCCCTGCTGCTCTTTCAGAGGTTTGCCTGGAATATGACTGAAGTTACTAAAGTTATAATGACCTGCTAGAAAAGCAGCAGGTGACTCGAATACATCTGCTCCAGTGGCGTAACAAAACCCCCCACAGTCCCTGCGGCACTGGCAGGTCCCTGGCCTGAGAGCTCCGACTGGGTCCGGAGTGTGGGGTGGGGGGCGGGAGGGGTCTCAAGTTTTGTTACGCCACCAGCGCCGGACTGGAAACTGAAACCGGCCCTGGCAAACTGATCGGCCGTCCCCCCATTGGGGGGTGGGGGGTTGCGCAACCGAGCTGTTTGCTAGGGCCGGCTTCGGCCAATTTTGTTACAGGCGGTCGATATTGCTGGCCCCCGGTAACAAAAATGGCCCATGGGGACCGAAACCGGCCCCAATCCTGGCGGCCCACCGGGGAAACCCACGGTGCCCGCTACAGCCAGTCAGGCCCTGTACACCACTGACCTGCTGCACCCAGCAGCCAGACAGGTGTGTCCCACATTTGGTTGACTTTTCGCCTTAGCCCATCTGGCTTACAGAGAGGGGCATCTGGCTTGTCTCTATTGCTGATAATATTTACATAGCTCCATAAACACAATAATTATTCAACATAAAACAAAGAAAAACAATAACCCCTCTCAATGTGAACCCATCTCCACCTGTGGAATGGCCATATGACTTTGTCCAATGGCAAACATCCATAGGCCAGTAATGAGAGGGATTGATTATCAATGTTTTTGAGGCATTTAAAGCTATCTCTGCCTGACGTAAAAAGGGTGAACTAGAGTTTTACTGTCTATTTTTATAGGATAATTTCTGTTGACTGTGCTTAGCATGGACCAACCCTGTAGAGGAAATCTGTTTTTGTTGCCAAACAATTAGTAGGTGAATACATCCTTGTAGTCGCCGTGATAATACATGTACCTATTTTTATAGTGTTTTTAGATGGATGTAATTCTCATTTTCTTTTCATTTAAAAAATGTTCTCCTAGGCACTTGGAAAGATTCAGTTCACCTTCAGGGCTCTCTTTAAGCTTTTCGGGAACACCGGTGAGTGACATTTTTATTTCAGGAATGCATTCTTAAACGAAAAATGTTCAGCATGTGAATTTGAAAGTTAATGCAATGTAGTTTTGAAACAAATAATAATGGGCCTTCATTTTTATATAAGTGTATATTTTCGTTGAAGTAACTTTTAAGAGACGTGTTTATATGATTCCTATAAACAATCTGTTTACCTTTAGGGCAATGTTCACATTGCTAATGATTTTATAAAAACGATCTATGTTCTTGGCTAAGCAGAGCTCGTGTAATCTTTAAATGAACCTTTTTAGCAGTCCATACAGCTATGGGAAATGCATTTCGTCTAATTTCTTTAGCTTACATTTTTGGTTTATTTTTGTTTCCACTTTCCACAGATTCCCAAAACACGTTTGGTAACCACAACTATGTTTACGTCTAGAAGCTTTTTGTAATCTTTAACATTGACATTGTCTCTTGACTCTGAATGAAACCATAGACAGACCTCATTCCAGAGCACTCCATAACTCGCTGTAGCACACCTGAAACAGCCTGATGTTTACCATCTAACTAATACAACTAGAAGCTTGCTCTGCAGTAGCACTTTCTAAAGTTTTGGAGTGCTTCTAGTAATGTACTTCTGGCAAGGACGCAGTTGGTGTATTTTTTAATTTATGTTATGTTATAAAAATTTATACAGCGCACGTACACCAAAAGGTTTCATGGCGCTACTCTAGAATATGCCGGGACCAATGGGGATAGTTATTCATAAGCCTGCCCGAACAGCCATGTCTTAAGCATTTTTCTGAAACTCAGAAGATCAGTACATGACCGAACCTCCAGTGGAAAAGAATTCCACAGTCTTGGAGCCAGGGATGCAAACCTACAGCCACCCTGACGTTTTAACTTGAAGGCGGGGATGGTCAGTAGCTGAAGGTGGGCTGAGCGCAAGTTACGAGAGGGAGTATGCCTTAATAAAAGGCAGTTAATAAATTTGGGACTCCGACTGTGGAGAGACTTAAAGATTAAACATCCCGTTTTAAAGGCCGTGCGTTGGGAAATAGGGAGCCAGTGTATTGCCATCTTGGTTGCTGATGGATCAGTCTCGCTGCTTGGTTCTGGACCATCTGAAGCCGCTTGATTAAAAAAAGTGGCATGCCTAGATAGATTGAGTTGGCGTAGTCTAAGTGTGATAATACCATGGCTATTACAACCTGTATCAACGCTGCATGAGTGAGCAAGCGACTGATCTTTCTGATTTTACGTAACTGAAAGAAACAGGTTGAGACCACAGCACCAACTTGGGATCTCAACGACAGGTCGTTGTTTATGATAACACCTAGACTCTTGACGGAGGTAGAGGGTTCGGGCAGAAATCCAAGTTCCGCCGGCCAATAGTGTGGGCCCCAGAAGATCTTACTACTCCCCGTCAAAACTAGTTCGGTCTTATCTGGATTAAGTTTTAAATGATTCTGGTCCATCCAATGGCGAATGTGGAGCATAGTGGCCTGGAATTCCAGGATTGAATTAGGGGAGTTATCTATTGTGAAAGTTAACTGTAGATCATCGGCATAATTGAAGGTAGTTACCTTCCGTGCCTTCAGAGACTGAATCAAGGGTGAGAGGTATAGATTAAACAAGTGGGGGGATAGTGATGATCCCTGTGGGACCCCAAAAGTAGTTGATAGCTTGGGAGCAGTAAATGAATCCAAGCGAACCGATTGAGTGCGGTCTTCTAAAAAGGAGCTAATCCAACTAAAAGCTGGGCCCTGGATGCCGGCCAGCCTGACACGATCCATCAAAGTTTCGTGATCGACCGTGTCAAATGCGGCCGAAAGATCTAAAAGCACCAGGGCCTGAGGAGTACCTCTGTCCGCTTTATCTCGCAAGTCGTCCAGTACAGCTAGAATCACTGTCTCTGTAGAGTGAGCAGGACGGAATCCCGCTTGATGAGGGTCTAGATATTCAGAATGTTCCATAAAGTTGGACAAACACTTTGCTACGTGGGCTTCCATGACTTTGGCCAAGTAGGGGAGCAGAGAGATGGGGCGATAATTTGATAGCATCTGGGGGTCTGCTCCCGGTTTCTTTAAAAGGGGAACTACAATTGCATCCTTAAATGCTTTAGGAACACAGCCCTGCAAAAGAGACTCATTCAAGAAGGTCATGATGATACACAGCAGGGCAGAAAGAATGTCTTTTAAAATATGAGGTGGACAACAGTCCCTGGGTGAGCCAGATTTGACTCTAGACAACAAGTCCATGAAGGACTGGGTGTTAATGGCTGAAAAGTGATCCAAGGTGAACGGATTCTTTTTTGTAACAAGGGTAGTCTCAGTGGGGCTGGATTTTGGGATACTAGCTTTAATGTTAGAAATTTTCTCCACGAAGTAGGTAGTCAGAGAGTCACAGAGCTCTTGAGTAGGTGTAGGTTTAGGTAGGACTCTCGCTGCATTGGATAATTCATTAACAATGGAAAATATTTCCTTCGATCTATTATCAGAATTTAAAATTCTAGCGGAGAAGTGAGCCGCCTTGGCTGCCATAATCGCTTTTTATATTCATTCCGAGCTTCCAAGTAATGGTGTTTCTCATCAGGAGAGTAGCTCAATCTCCATTTCCTTTCTTTCTGGCGAAGGGCCAATTTTTGATCTCTTAGCACCTTAGAAAAACATTTCTGTGCGTCAAAGCGACGAGCGCGTTTTAGTTTCCTGAGCGGAGCATGCATGTCACTGGCCTCTAGTAGCCAGGCTGAAATGTTTGCTTCCAAGAGATCGACATCAGTGTCAAAGGCGGGGGATGAGCTAGCCAATGTATCCAGAAATTCCTGTTTGTTGAGGGCACTCCATTTCCTGATCATGCCACCCTCGACCTTGGGGGTCTTACTGCTCGAGGGAATCATTACCGTGAATTTTATTAGGTGATGATCAGACCATATACATGGTACGATCATGGGCACGGACACTATAATGTTTGTGGTCCAGGCTTGATCCAGTATGTGTCCTTTGATGTGTGTGGCTGAGACAAGGTGCTGGGTAAAGTTGAGGTTGGTTAATAAATCAGTCAGTTCGGCAGAATGAGGCCCACCGTGTACGTCATTAGACCAATAATTTAGGTCGCCTATTAATAGTATTTTAGCATAATTAGTTGCCAAATTGGCTATTTGTTCACTTAGCAAAAGAGGGAACAGGGGCATGTGCTTCGGGGGCCTGTAAACCAGGACACAAATAAGCGGAGTCGAGCTAGACTCTAGTTTAATGACCATGTTGTCCACTGCGGGGAGACTTAAGGAGGTAATGGCAGTGAATTTGTGGTCTCGATGAATAATCGCGGCTACTCCACCACCCATTTTTCCTAATGGTCGATCCACATGGAGGATATAGTAGTCGTGAGGTAGTGCGGCCAATACATCAGGAGTAGAATCGGAATTCAACCATGTTTCTGTAACAAAAAAAATGTCTGGTTTTTCAGATATTAAAAGCAAGAAAACATCCAACTGATGCTTGACTAGGGAACGGGTGTTTAGATAATATAAGCGTAGTTCTGTATGTTTAACTTGGGCAGTCCTCAATGCCCGAGGTGTAAACGAAATGAGTTCTGAGATTTCTGGAAAGGATCTGCGTACCTGAAGGATTTCAAAAAGACTTAGACGCATGCAGATAGCAGGGTTAAGTGGGAGCGACAATTGATGAAATTGTATCAATGTATTATTAGTTTTTATAAAAACATACATGTTTGACAGTCAAAGGTATAGTAGCAGTAGCAGCACAACTCTGTCTCATAAGGTAAAACAAATATCCACACAGTGTACTTTCCCACAGGGAGAAGAGGAACTAGGAAGATGACTTTCTAATACACAGCAAATAGGGACTAACATATACGGGAGGACAGAAAGGAAGGAGAGGGGTAACAAGAGAACAGGGATAAAAGTGGAACAAGGGGCAACCCCTCTGTCAGTTACAGCATGGTATCATCCAAAGCTCCACCTTCCGGAGAGGCAACCGCTGTCACCAAATCCGAGGGGTATGGTTCTGTCTGTCAGATGCATGGGGGAGCATAAAGACATCCCATTTGCCCCCACGGGGTGCCCTCAATCCCACCTCGTTATCATCAAGGTTTTCTTCAGGATGTGCCATCCAGTCTGAACACAGCCCGCATTGGGTAACAACGCCCTCCTCAAACCACACGCCCACCCTTGTGTATTGGGCTATCTATCTGAAGGCCTCAGGGGAGGTTCTACAACTCCAGTTCAGAATCACAGGGCACAAGTGCTGTGCCCTCCGTGGCCAAGGCCCGCAGTGCGTTTAAAGCAGCCACTTGTCAGTGAACCTATAGGTTGTGAAGTGCAGGCCCTCACCAGGCATCCCACTAAGTATTCGATTTTACTGATGCAGAAACGCACCCCAAACCTCCTCAGATATATGCAATTGATCATTAAGTTTGTATATAGTACACTCATAGGTAGCCATCAAATGCATGTCCGACAGCCATGTATCATGGGAGGGCAGTACCGCAGATTTCCAATGACGTAGGATCTCCAGCTTCGCTTTTGCTAAAGCTGTGGATAGCAAGCGTTTTTCACCAGGTGACAAGTCTGGGAGAGACTCTACATCCAGCAGCAACGCCAACCAACCAGTAGTGCGAATGTGCCTGCCAGATCCACTAAATGTGTACAATGGGGAGAGGAGTTGGCCTAACGGCTAGGGCGGTCGACCTCGAATCTGGGGAACTGGGTTAGAGTCTCGGCAATGACGCTGAACATCCTGTGATTCTGGGCAAATCACTTAATCTCCCCGTGCAGAACAAAAATTAATGTGTCCTCATGTAATGCAACTGGTGCTATGAAAAGCGCACTGATACCCAATTTGGGTCAAGTTCGCGCTATATAAAACTCCGGGGGGGAAAAAAAAAAGTCACAGTTCCGCTCAGTACACCACCAGCATTGGGACTCTTCCTGCATGTGGCACCTGGAGAGTCTGTCTGGGTCCAGTGCCATTGGTGTGAGATCTTAAAATAACTATATTTTCAGCCGGCATTCTTGGAGTGACTTATTGTGATCTTCCAGGACATCAGTCCAGTCATCATCAGATACAGAGAGGCCTAACCTGCGCTGTAGGGTGCGAGAAAAAAGCATCCACAAGTGTGGTATACATTCCCAACATAGTCCCCTGATGATTCTTCCAGGTCAGTATACATTCTGGCAGCTGATCAGTCTCCAGTTCGTAAGGTGTGACCCTAAGGTATGACAGAGGCTATGTGTGAGTTGACGGTATCGCCAGTGCTGAGATGGTGGAAGTCAGAATGTTTTTGCTAGTGTGTCGAATAGGATAATGTCCTGGTCTCGGAGTAAGTTAATTGATATATAGAATTCATTTTACCTCCATAGGGAACAGTCGGGCTCCTCACCCCCATTGTAATACTCTGGTTTTGCCATAGTCACTCAAAGTTGTACCATATCCGAGGTATGTAACAGTGTGTGTACACGACGCCATGCATATTGTGTGGCGTGAATTATTCTTTTTCCATACAATCAGGCCTATGCATGACCCATGTAAAGAGATGTGAGTGTGCCCTTCTTTGTAATACCCAGCGCTCCAGAAAGACCCACATGGGAGGTTTGTTGCGGAGTTTCAACATTTGCGCAGTGTGTGCCGGCTGAGAGGCCAACCAGTAGGACTCCACGTGCAGAAGTCCTAATCCCCCCACAGTGGTTGCAGCTTGCAACTTCAGAGCCTTGAGTCGAGGCCTGCAGCCCCCCAAACAAAGTTGCCGATGAGGCAGTCAATTGCCCCCATTAGAGCCATTGTGGTATCTTCACAGGAAGCATGCTAAAGAGATAGTTGGAGCAGGCATCACGTTCATTTTAACAATCTGTACTCTGCTCCAACGGGATAGTTGGAGTTTCATCCAGACCAAAAATTCTGTTTTCATCTTGTCAATTATAGGGTGTATGTTATCCTGGATTACCTTAGCTAATCCAGTATTCAGATAGACTCCTAGATATTTGAGACGGGAGGGGCACCAAGAGAACGGGGCATCCCTGAGAGACACTGCCGCGTTAGTAGGTGTCATTGGTAGACACTCACATTTTAACCAGTTTATTGGGTTCCGAGAGAAAAACTAAAATGCCTCTGTCACTTTCATCAGTGCTGACACGGATTCTAGAGGGCGGGACAGGACCAGCAGGATGTTGTCCGCATGATAAAATGCTATTCACTCCCCTGCTGACATGGGTGTTCCATGGATATTCTGAGTAGCACAAATGAGGGCAGCCAGTGGTTCCAGTGCTACGAGGAATAGTAAGGGAACAATCCTGTCTTGTTCCTCGTGGGCAGCAAAGAAATTGGAGGAAAAAAACCCGCAGGACACAGATGCTGTGGGGAGGAGTAAAGGCCCCAGACCTTGTCCATGAATGCTTTCCCCAGCCCCATCACTTTCATTACTCTAAACAGAAAAGGCCATTCCACATGATCAAAAAAGCCTTTTCTACGTCAAGAGAAACAATGATTTTGTCATCTTCATCATTATGTACTTGCAACAGGAGGGGAGTTAGCATCCGCAAGTGATTTGCTGAGGATCGCCCGGGCACAATCCCCATTTGTGAAGGATGTATTAGGAGTGGAATATACTCCTTAAGTCTAGTGGCCAGCACCTTCGTCAATCTTTTCATATTTTTATTTATGAGTGAGATAGGATGGTAATTGGCGCATTGAAGGGAATCCCTACCTAGCTTGGGGATCAGCGATATCCAAGCCCTGTTGAATTCAAGGAGGGGGAGGCGCCGCCTCTAATTTCTTTAAACAACTTCCCCAATAGAGACACAATCAAGGGTTTGGTTGTCTTGTAAAACAAGATCAGGAAACAATTGTTTCATGGCTCTTTCATGGTTGCCATATCATCGATAGCCCGCACTATTTCTACCTCAGTGATGTGGCCCCCAAGCAATGCTGCCTGATCGGGAGTTAGTATGGGTAATGTTAGGTACCCCATGAACTCGCTCCCTTCCTGGGTTTCGTTGCACGTTTTTGAGGAATACAGGCGTCCATAGGAAGTGGCAAACTCAATCAGAATGTCTATTGGGGCAGTGAGTAGTGTATCATTCTTGGCACTAATAGCCAATGTTACATTGCGGGATTGCACCTGCTTTTCATCTGTGCGGCTGACAGGCGGCCTGCTATGTCTCCACAATCATAGTGCATGTGCTTCAATCTGAAGAGAACAGATTCTGCTTGGGACGTATAATGAGCATTCAGGTTGAACTTGGCCTTTAGCAGGTCCCTGAGGAGCATAGGTGGTGGTGTTGAGTTATTCTGTACAGTGAACTGCTGTATAAGGTTCGTCAGTCTATGTCGCTCAGACTTACAGTGCTTCCAAAAGTCAGCAGAGTCTTTCATCAGGTCACCCTAAGTGGGATGGGTATGCCCAGATATAGGTCCTGTGTTCACTGTGCCACTGGATTCAAGTTAACCTGGTTGATGAGGGGTGATGCCCCGAAACCAGTCCCAGGATGCTTGTTTCCAGTCTAGGGAGGAACTGGCTTGGCAGTTTGGGCTGGACTGTTCCCATGGGGAGCAGGGTCAAGACTGATTTGCATTTGCCTGGGTCCAAACTTGGACGACATGGTGAGCAAAAAACGATGGATTTAACCCAGATCTGTAACTGGGGATGAATGTTTGACATGTTAAGCATTCTGTTTATCACCTTTGTGACTTGCTATAGTACCCTTATGCAGTCCTTACCAGCCACCCACAACATTCATGCAGATGAAATCGAGTCAACATTGTCCTCTAAATTTTGGCGCAGATATCGCATAGTCTGCGCTTGTCATCAGGAGATTTGTAGCGTGGCACGTTCATGCGCCAGTGAGTCTGAGAGGGCCGCTGGGTGTGAGGGTCTACATCAACCAGAATGAAATAGTGTCCAGACAGAATAGAGGCTTCAACTAGATTTTGGGCCAGCATAGCTGACATCAGGAAGAAGTGAAAGTATGTACGAATGCCATGGACACCGGAGGCAAAAGTATAATCCTATCCCTCTGGTGTAGTAGGCACCATGGGTCTGTCAGGCCATGGTCACTGATGATATCAAGCAGGATAAACCTGTCTCTGGCTGTCTAACTGAAAGGTTTTCTGACTAAGGGCCTGATTTAGCTCTTGGCTGACGGGTTACTCTGTCACAACGCTGACGGATATCCCATCCGCTGAAATATGAATCCCATTATATTCTATGGGATTTATATTTTGGCGCACAGGATATCCGTCACTGTTGTGACAGAGCAATCCGTCGCCAAGATCTAAATCTGGCCCTTAACTAGAATTGGAAATAGAGGTAGATTCCAATCTCCCCCCATGACCAGCTTGGCAGAGGCAAAAGAATGTGGAAGTTTGGCCAGTGTGACCAGAAGTCCGTTTTGTCCCTCATCAGGGCATATATGGAGCCTATTATGAGTGTTTTGTCCTGTATTTTCAACTTCACAAAGACAAATCTACCCAAAGAATCTCTCCATATCCGCAGTATGCAAGACTCCCAATTTGCGTAGCAGAATGGCCATTCCACCCTTTCTGTGGTCCAGTGGAGAGGCAATGTCTGTTTGTCTTTCTAGGTGTCTGCTAGCATAAAGAGCCATGCCCACCCAGTCCTGCTGTAACTTGTCATGTTCATAATCTAATAAGTGAGTTTCCTGAAGCAGAGCCACATCTGGGGATGAGACTTCATGTAAGTAAGCCTTTTCTGTCTCTTGATAAAGTGTGTTAACCCATTCACGTTTAGTGGGACAACCCACAACGGGCTAGGGGACCCAGAAGGCGTGCAGGACATCTAAATGATGGAAATCGAAATCAATGGGGAAATGCTAGGGAAGCCGGGTAAAAGGAGAAGCCAAGTGCTGTTCCAAAGACCCTGTTGAGATGGCCCTACTATAGAGAATATAAAAAGTCCCAAGTTAGGCTCACACGTATATAACCTCCATCACCCCTTCCAGGGCCGGTAATTTGAGCAACTAACACTGTTGATTAGGGGAAGCAAGAGCAGGCACCAGCAGCCCTGGATCCTGAGAGGCCTACCACAGGTATTTTGATTGGGGATGAAAACATAACAAGACAGCCCGCACAACAATGTGTACACCAGGGCCCCAAGCAATGCAGCACTTCAATAACAGACAAAAGCAACAATAACAAGAACCCACCGTATTGCAGAGACCATTAACATGCAAAATTAGAAACAATGCCGGAAAGTCAGTAGAGAAATATGACTAGGTCCAGTCCACATCTGCGTCAGGCTGGGGTTGCATATATTGTCCCCCCTTCTTCTGTCCTCCAAGTAAACCACCTTCCTTGAGCATCTGTCATTTCAAGGTGGTGTTAAAAGGAGGTGATATCAGAATGGAGTGCTTGTACGTAAGTGGCCGTTTTCGAGACAGCTTCATTAATCAAACTCATGGAGACCTTAATTTTGGAGAGCTCCATCGGCAAGTGTCCATTGGTGATGGTGGCATAGCTGAAGGGTCCTGTGCTTTGCCTCTTAAAGAAGAGGCCACTGACGTTTACGAGTTAGAGACCATCTTCCAGAAGAGGAGCTGGTGGGTAGACTTGAATTTAGACATGTGGGGGCAACCCACAAGCAAAAGGGCATTAAGAGCGAGTCTAGTATGGTAACACAGATGGGGACAGTCCTTGATCCGAGCACTACCCAGAATCAAAGTGCACCATCTAGGAAGTCACCCAACGCCCAGTACCTCTGGTGCGGGATCCGCGTATGCTGGAAAGGTGGATGGGGCCCAAGTCCGGCTTGCCCCTTACTCTAAGTTTGTACATGGCTGGTCGGTGCCAGAATGGCGTCAGTGGGCCTCTCACTGTACTCGCGCCCTGGCCCTGTCACAGCCAGCAATGGCGGAAGTACAGCCTTGAAGTCGAAGTTAGGGTAGCCACAGGTGCTTGCAGCATGGGGGGCCAGTCGCCTGCCTCCATCCTCCAAGGCAGCCAGTCAAGACCTAAGCAAGTTAAGACGTAGGCCTCAACACCCACCACTGTGCACTATGTAATGGTGGCCGGGCTCCCTACCGGAGCCTCTCTGTCCGACTCTGCACTTTGTGCGGGCTCAATCTGAAATGTTGCTGAAGGGCCCGGGCAAGTATCCGGTAAAAGTGCACTGCATGGCATCCGTTGATTGACAACGAGGGCCCAGCCGGTGTATTCTTCACAATTGCATTGCTCATGTGTGAACTTAGTTGATGGCCATACAAATTGCCTTTAGGACAATCACTCCATCCCCAATAAGAACTCGTACTAGAAAATCTGTAATAAGTGTGGTTCTGTTAACTTTGGTTATTTGCAGTCTACAGTATACTTGGTACACAATCTACATCTGCAACTATTTGTAATCTACGTTGCATGCTCTGTGCAGTCATTACATCCATGGTTAATAAAACTTTAAATGGCATGTTGTGTAGTTATTGTACATCAGAAGTGATTATTTGCGATGCAGTAGACTCTCTATTAATATGGTTGGATGCAGGGGCTTCCATTGGAATCTACTTGTCGTCGGGTGCCTACAGGCTCATAAGTCACCAGTTGCAGGCAGTAATATTTTACATGCCAACTGTTTTGAATACTCCCTAGAAACACTACTCTGGGTTGGTCTGGATAGAAATACTTCTCTACCTCAGATGCTCGAAAGGTGGACTCTAAGACTTCCACTTCATCTATGTAAAGATGTGGTTGGTTGCCTGCTTGCTTATTATATACTAGACCATTTTCCCAAATATAGAATCTGGCTAGTCTCATTGGCTTGCTCACGGCCACTCGTAGCACCACCCTGAGAGAAATGGTGTGTGCCATTCTCATTAAGTCTTCCTTTTAAACAAAGCCACATCTACTTATCAAGCACAATCTTAGGGATAGCTTCTGATACAGTCAACATAGTTAATGATAATAGTAAGCAAAATGGAGTGAATCTAGTAAATCATGGGTCTATCTCTTCTATATCTTACTCGTACACATCACCATTGAGTGCAGCCATACACTTGTCACAACAATATTGGAGCACACCTGTACACATCACACACACAACACTAAAATTCATCCCACACAGACATTCTGTACAGAACACACACTGTTCCAACCATGCACAATAATTTGAGTATCTACTTACATGAGCACCCATAAAGTGAATTGAGGACTTACTAAGGTAGGAAAGCATTATACAAAGGAGAGAAACGCAGTGTAGTAGTAGCCATTTTAGTGAAGTTCCAACTTCTGCTCTCACCTCTTCAACTTCTGAAGTTCTGTTCTTACTGTAAGTAACGCCCCACACCCCCAACTACCTTTATCTTTTATGGTAATATATTGGTCCCCTGTGAATGTTTCTATTTTTCCTCAACATTTTTCATAGACTTTCACTTACTTTACTACTTTGTACTCTTTTACACTCATCCTTGGAGATTGTATTCTTCATATTGCATATCCTCTGCTTTGGGTCCTACTGCTCAAAACTTTCTCACTGTTCTTCTCGCTTGTGATCTATTACAATATTCTAATATGGATACTGGCATTACTAGCCACCTTTTGCACCTCCTCATCACTCCTGGTAGCAGTATCACAAGTACCTCTAGTCCCCCCTTTAGGGCTGTCTGAGCACTTCCTAATTAAACTTTCTATACCTTCTAGCCAAGTTACTGAGACTTCCAGTTTGTCTTGTACAATCTCTAGAGAGAAGACAAACTATTTCCTCTAAATCCATCTCTCCTTTGTTATGTTCCATCATTTGTGCTGTCTGCATGTTCTATCAAAGTCTGACTCGCTATTAGCTCTACCAATCCAACATACTGAAGCCAAGCCATAATCCGCACCTTCTTTAATGATCTGCTCTCTGTGCTTAAACGTAATAGGATATGAGTGGAAAAATCACTGAGGTACAAATATCATTGCTACAGAATCCACGCACATAATTTATTCTGCACTCTCTAATTGTACCCATCAAGATGTTTGATTAAAATCTAAACCCACTGATCACCCTCCCCTTCTTGAGTTGATGAGTACAATGTGCATCTTAATCTCCTTTAGGTCCTATTGGAGTCTGTATTTTTCCCAACTCTTAAACTTATCCTGTCATAACCTTTAATTGATGTTCTGAACACTCTGTTGGCTGCAAGGCTCGGTAGAGTGTGCACCACATCCCTGAGTCTCCTATAGTGCATAAACACACCTCACAAGCACCTTGACCTCTGGGAGTAAAAAAGGCTGTTGACCTCAGTTGCCAGACACCGTAAAAATCAATGTGCAGCTCTGACAGGTATAATGCTATTCAAGACTTGCATACGCATTCACCTTACATCTGTGCCTGAATCACCACAACACTGTTTTTTGGTGGCAGGTTTGAGATTAGGCCTGAGGAAGGACCCACTTTCCCCAATCACAGAGAGGGGAGCACATCACAGGGAATGGAGCATGATCACCGTTGATCTCTGCCCTACAGCCCTGCATCTCCTGTCCAGAGGGCGCATGTCTGGTCACTAACAACTGAGCTGGAGTACTACAGTGGCATTGCACCGGCCAGGATGAAGTGAATGAGACCTCCCCCTGCATCCTGAAGAAGGTAGGAAGCAGAAGAGCAGCCCTTGCCTCAGCTGGTGAGAGGGAACAAGGCTGCACAAACTTCCAAACAGATATTGTGCACAGATTATGAGCAAGGGAAAGGCTAACTAGCACACTAACAGGACACCCTACACCTGGAACACCCAGCAGAAGGGAAGGTAGCCTGTGTCCCTTCTTTGCTGTCACAGTGCCAAAGGGACCACTTTCCTTGCATGAACTGTCTCCCCTAGGCAATACCTGCGGTTCCCTCCACACGGGGATTATTCCCCAGACACAGGTCTATCTATTTTGGATGCCTTCTGAACTTGTATGCACAGCACTGAGTTGTGTGCTGAATCAGAGCACTGTTGATTTTCAATAAAAAGCACGGGTCAGACATTGATTTATTGACTAAGGTTATTTCCATCTCTTAGTTCTGAATATCTACCCCACAACACCTCCCTTAGAATGCCTTGAACTGCTCGACGTTGCTACTTAGAGGGTCTGGCGTAAGAGGGTGTCCTCGGTGCTCAGTTTTTCTAAATCAATAGTCAGGTAGAGCAGTGGTAAAAGGCTCTGATTGTCACAGCCTGAGCCCTGTAAACCATGTCTGCCATGGGAGTCCAGAAAAGGTTTCTGCATCCTCTTTGCTGTCCAGTTTGGTCCCTAAGTCCTTTAATACCTTGTTGATATTGCCTTTCCTGATGAAACCTGAACAGGACCCCTATAATACACCAACTATTGCAAAATGGCTTTTCTGCCTGCTGTACTAAAAATGTTGAACTCATGTGCCAAGTAGCGTTTTTCCTTCCTTGAACACAACACAGCTTTGGAAGATGATCACAATTATGTCAGTCCTCTCAGAAGCACTGAGCTAGTTAGCCTCGTGGTCCATGAAGATCTTGTATGGCAACTGATGTCAGCAGTGTTAACACTATGGTTCTTCTCCATCTTTTGGCAGCACGCAACATTATCAATTAATCTCCTCTTCTGTGCCAGCTTTGTAGCAAGGCATTGACAGCACACTAGCCGTCCATCTTTTGGGGAGAGAGACTGGAAAAAGTATTTATATTTTCTTTCTTCGCATCTGTCCTGTGCTGTCCCCCAATTCTTCTCCCAGTATCTCATAGACCTCTAGCAGCACTCATTCACTACTTCTGCCTTCATTTATGCACTTATGCTGATGGCACTTAACTAGTATTCAGATCAAGCAATGACTCTTAAGACAATCTCTCCTAAAGAACTGTCTCAGCGGTCTGAAGCTGGAAGTGCTAAATTAGGTTACATTTAAACTTGGATAAACGTTACCTCTGGTCCCACAGGAGTGGTGCAGGTCTGGCTGATGCCAACCTCTAGCACACCTCGTTATGGCACCTGCTTTTAACCCTCTCAATCAGTCAAAAGTGTGGGCATGAAACTAGGGGTCGGGTGTACTAAAAACTGGTCGCAATTTGATCATCAAAAAATGTAACGAACCGACTGGTGCACTAGTATTTTGGTTAATAAAATTCCAATAGGGATTGTAAAATTCGTTTTAAATCTGCCTGTTTTCCTTAAAGGAAATAGCGCAGCCTACTCAACAACTTTTTTTAAATTCATAAATGAGAAGGGGTTATTAGAGGAACTCTTTCCCTTTTGCATATGGTTTACCATCCGAACTCAGGAGTTTGTAATGCTTCAATGTTTTTGCGCCCGGAGTTCGATCACAAAACACTGCTGCATCTCATAGAGAACTGCTTTTTATAAGTGACTCCTAAAGCACGACCCTTCCAAGTAGCTATTCAGTATCAAGTTGCAACCAATTTTAAGATTCAGTAAAACATTGCAAACTCCTAAAAATACCATTAGTACATGGCAATAGATCACTTTTGTGGTCGCAATCAGCACGGGACTGTTTACAATTGTAAAATGTTTTAGTACATCTGGACTTAGATTCAGCCCTGCATAAGGATGCTCAGGTGTCATCTTTTCTTTCCTTTTGCCCCTTTCACCTGAGTAAAACATCTGCGGACGTTTATAGTACTACCTCAGATTACATCTAAATTAAATTACTTTAGCAGTGTTTAGAGATCAAATCATCTATGATTCACTGATTCCAAACCATCCACAATAAAGGTGTTCGCATTGTTATATGCTGCTACATAGATTCTGTTGGCCTTCCCCTATTTTAAAATCTGTGCTCAGATCCAAATCAGAGTACATTTTAAGGCATCTTTCATAATTCAGAGACTGTTCTTACTGGTGTTGTTAGTTGCTTATTCCATAACAGTCACTCCAGGAGCGGTGCTTCTCCTACATGTCATTTTTTTTTTTTTTTTACAGTTTTATTTATACACCGCAAACTTTGCTAAGGGTATTTAGTGCTTTACAAGACTTGCTTACTAGAAGGGATGCTCGACTAGTAACCAAGTATAGCAAAACTCTAGCCTTTGGACCAAAGTTCCCATCCATATGGGATTCTCAAAGGATCTCAGAAGTGCTATCTGTGATGTTTCTGAGGTAGGAATCTGTCTGCAAAGGGTATATGAATGCCCAAAAATTGACGTGTTTGTGAATGTTCACCTAGTGCTGCCCACAAAATGGCATCCAACATTTTTGGTTCTGAAAATTTGACTGTACTGGTGGAATTTCCATATTCACAAATCCCATTATTGTGAGAAGACAATTTGCTGCGCTGCGTCAAATGGAAATCGCAGGAATGTGCCATATTTACTAACATATTGTGCATTCCTACTTTCTCTCTACGCACTTGGGGCTGTCAAGCACCAATGTGGGCACTCTGCACCATGGTGCAAGGGTGCCTGCATTACAGCACCTGATTACATTACACAGAGTCAGACTCATCTTTGCGACACTGGAAGATTAAGTGATTTACTTCATTCCACAGCATCATTGAGCCTGTGGTAGGGCTCAGACTTGCTTCACTAGTTCCACAGTCGGTGGCTCTAGCTGTTAGGCCCCATCTCCATCTACGCATTCCTCACTTTAAGAAAGCTGATGTTGGTGGCCGAAGTTTGTCTGTTCTGGAGTCAATATGAATTTGCTTCCACCTTCGTTTCCAAAAGGATTAAAACTTTATTTTTTAAGTGCCATCTTTCTAATAGCTCCGGCTTTCCAGTGTCTTTCAGTTCATCACCCAGAGGCTATTCAAATCTTTAAAGACATAACGTAACTTTGCGCCCCAGTTCAGCACTTCTGGGCAGATGTCTTGGTGGCGCTCGACCAGATGACTGGCCTGCACATCCCAGCTACCCCACTGGTCGCGATATTAGGGTACACCAAGGAGTTAGACATACGATATAGACGGTACACATTGCTAGCACTTCTGATTGCAAGGAGACGAGTGGCATGCAGATGGGGAAGAGGAAGGGCACCCAAATTTAAAGAGTGGTTGCAAGATCTCACATTTTCCCAAGAACAACTGAACACATATGCGGAACTACTACCAATATCCTCACGGCCGCGCGACATTTGGAGCCCACTGCAACACTACCTGCTGGCACAGTCGATAGATCAGACAGCGAACACGGGGAGGGCAGGCGGCAACTGACCACCAAACCACACAACCGGCGCACAATAACCCAGGACACTTCACTCAACCTGGGGGACTGGGGGACGCGCTACCCCTACCGGAACTGAGCACTAACATTGAAACCGCAACTCGCATTGTTTTCTCAAACTGCAATAAGATAGCACTGTGGCATGATCTGTTCTGTTTCTTTTGCTTTATCGTATGTTGTATCATACATCGTACGTTTGTTATGCTGGCAAATACTAATCAAAACAATTTTAAAAAAACATAACGTAACTTTAGACAGCATAAATCGATTCAATACAGCACACATAATACCTTAATAAATAAATGTATGCTGACTTGCTGATTCATTTGATCACATCAGTTGTATACTGTTGTTATGCAGCAATTCCATCTGTTGTTTTATGCAATGAGCAGAGAGCACTTATTTGATCAAGGTTATCTGTAATGCATGTGACAAGCTCTGTTCTTGTTTTACATCAATCGTAATATACCGAGAGCCACTAACCTTTTTATTACAGTCCTTGTTATCCCTGATATGCTTCGTACAACTAATATATCGCTGTTGTACGAAAACTAGATGAGCTACTCATAAGTTCCATAAGCTTACATCCATGGTTATATAATGATGTGCACCACGCGCTTATTACACTGTGATTGTATCCTGCCATATTTTGTAAGTTATTACATTTATTTTTTTCTAAATGAGTAATTATTATTTATTTGCGTTATTCGCACAAAAAGTGCAGTCACGTCGATACTCGAATCAGGGCGTAACACAAGGCCCAGCAGGCCCCACGGTGTGGGGGGTGTTGGGGGGGGTTTGTTCAGTGGGGGGGGCTTCTCCAGCTCAGCGGGGCCCCTCAGCCGCCTGTGCTATTTTTAGGGGCAAAGCACACATGCTGTGACGCTGAACGGCAGTGACACAAAGCCAGAATGGAAACAAAACCTACAGAACAAAATGATGTCACCAATACAAAAAGATGTAATTCCTTACAGTGATCAAAGGCTTCATCAGAGTGATAAACATATTTTGAATAGAAAGATGGCATCGACGTATCGTGATGATTGTAAGCAGCATGAAAACAACTGTTTGTAGCCTTGTCTTGAGAGATCCTGTTTCAGTGAATGGCAACACATGATGTGCCTGTCTTTGTGTGAATGCACCAGATTGGTTCTAATGTGCATTAAAATATATGTATGAGTAACTGTGGAGAAGTAGTGGATCAGCAATCTCTTATGCTGAACCTTCAGGTCAGAGATATGTGCTAAGATATAGACATGACACGTTCTGCATATTGTCATTTCGTGCATGACACACTCAGACTAATGATAATGGTTTACCAAATGCCAAGTAGTGAGAGTGACATCTCAGACCATTTGATCCCATGAGACCTCCCAGTATTGACAGCTTCCCCTGAACTTTTATGATTAATTTGCATTAATCGAATAAAGTAAATTTTACTTGACCTGACAATTTGCTTCATCATTGGTTCCTTATCAGCCTTCTATTTGATGCTGACGGGCTAGTGGAAGAGCGATGTGTGGAAAATACAGGTCAGAAACATGGCTCCTAGAATCCTGTTTACTTTTTGTTTCTTCCTCTGCCTCTGGGACCTCTAACAACAGAGGTAGCAGGAGCAGTGCTGGGAGAACAAAAGGGCAAACCATGGACAGCAGTAGCTGTCATCAACCTCCATTCTTTGAATCTGCTGATTATTAATTATTAGTTCGGACTGAACTGTTCTTATTGGCATAGGGTCAAAATTCCTTTCCATATGGCTGGGTCCAAAATTAGGCGGCATGGTGGGTAAACAATGGGTTGGAGTGCTACCCCGAGTTATTGCCAGTCATTAGACTTATTGCTAGCATTTCTCCCATCACCTTTTATGTGTTAGTTGATTATTGAGTCAGAAATGCTCAAAGGCATGGACTTTTCTGATATGGTAATAAGTGTGCAAAATGTACACTCAGAATGAGATGCATTCTTTAAATTGTATCTTACAGGTCATCAATAGTCCAATGCAAAGGATCGAACGATTGTACCTGAAGTCTTATTTTGAAAAAAGAAATAGTAAAAT
>CAWUFW010021435.1:80000-120867 GCA_963921515.1 Calotriton arnoldi | reverse complement strand
CCAAGTCTGAGAGATTCCAAAGAGGCATTATCATAGGATCCAAAAGTAGTTAAACTCAAACAACTTAAACCCCTAAACTTCACCCACACCAAAGAAGACTAGCCACAAAAAGACTAACGCTGAGACCAATTAAGCAAACAATCCCATAATACTTTCTTCTTGCTGTTCTGCAGTTTACCCAAATCTATCTTGGAAATCTTATATAAGGAGGACAGCCATTCTGAATACGTGGGAGGTGTAGCCTCCACCCATCTCCTACAAATTTCTCTCCTAGCCAACAGAATTGCATAGAATAGGAACCCCCTAACAGGGCCTATAACTTCACTGGTTATGTCAAAGATGATCAGGGCGAGAGAAATTTGGACTGGGGTACCCACAATATCAGCTAGAGTTGCCCCTACTTCCTCCCAGAATTCTGTTATCGCTGGGCAATCTTTAAACATGTGTGTATCTGAGGCATTTGCTAGGTCACACTTCTTACACCTGGCTGGGGGGCCCTTCGCTATTTTAGAGTCTTGCTGGACATAAATAGGCCCTGTGGGTAGTAAAATAATGATTCCTCCTAAGCCAGGCTGGTTTTACGGTAGCAAACAAGGTATGAAAGGAAGTCTGCCACAGGTCTTCCCAGTGCTCGTCTGGCATAGAAGCTCCCCACAATTCTTCCGCCAGTTTAAAGTCTCCATCAACAGTTTCTTCTATAGACCAGTAGAAGAAAGAGACCTCTTTGCTCCCCACCGGCCTTGATACCAGTTGCTCCTCTAGAGTGTTCCCTATGCCTATCGGTTTTTGAAGATTCTGTGACCAACTCTGCAGCTGTAAGTACTTAAACCTAGACATGCCCTCCACTAGCCTATTGTGGAAAGACGCCCATGATAAAAGTGACCCATCAGGAGCCAGATCCCTCCATACCATAAACCCTGCTGTTCTAAGTGGTGTGGCTAACTTGTCTTTCAGACAGTCTGGAGCCCCTGGAGAGTCCCACAGGGGAGCTAGGCTTGAATAGTAGTTTAGGCCAGTGCGTTGCTTAATTCTAGCCCATATTTGGGCTACTGCCAAAAGAACTTTCAGCCTGATCTTCTTGAAGTACTTTTGGTCGCCATATTTAAAAAGAAACCCCTCAAGCGGCAGCCCCGCACCCTTTAACATAGCAGAGAACATGACCCCCCTCTCTGAGTTGTCTGGGGATTTTAACAGCATCCTTGAGTGTGATAATTGAAAAGCCCAGGCATAGTACTGAAGGTCAGGGAGCGTAAAGCCCCCTTTCTCCCTCCTGCGCCTTAGCTTCTTCCACGCTATCCTCATGGCCCTATATGCCCATGCAAATGAGTTAATAGCTTGCTGTAATTTATCAATTGCCTGTTTATCAAAATGTAGGGGAATAGTATTAAAGAGGAATGTAATTTTCGGTAGTATAATCATTTTAATCAGATTAATCCTACCCAAAATGGCCAGTGGGAGATGGGCCCAGGACTTCATGAGTTTCTGACATTCCCTAGAGATATTTGCAAAATTAGTCCCAGCGATCTTATCAAAATTCTGTACAATCCTAACCCCCAGATATCTCATGTCACTCTTGGTCTGGTGCCGGCACCCCGGCAGATTCCACGCCATGATCTCTGTTTTCTCTGCATTCACCTCATAGCCAGAGACCCGCCCAAAATCTTGTGCCAGCCTGATGACCTGAGGAAAACACGCCTCCAGCTCAGATGCCAGGATCAAAACGTCATCCGCATACAGGGCTACCTTCCTCTCCCACGTCCAAACTTAAATGATGTGATACTCGGCTCGTCTCTCAGGCGCTGAGCAAAAGGCTCGATGTACAAGTCAAAGAGGAGTGGGGAGAGTGGGCAGCCCTGTCTGGTACCCCTAGTGATCTTAAAAGGGTTAGTCAATTTGCCATTAACTAGAAGTCTTGCCGAAGGATCTTGATATATAAGCTGTATGACTCGGCAAAATTTCTCTCCAAAGTTGAACTTTTCCATTACTGCAGAGAGATATATCCAGTTGACCCTGTCAAAGGCCTTAGTGGCATCTAGAGTCATTGCTGCCAGAGGTAGAGAAAAGGTGGAGGCCAAGTCGATAGCTCCGATAAAATCATGGGTAAGATCAAATAGGTTTCTGCCTCTTACAAAACCCTTCTGATCGGGATGCAACAGTCTACCTGCTACTGCGCCCAACCTGTCTGCGAGGATCCTTGTAAAAACTTTATAGTCAGTATTTAAAAGGGAGATGGGTCTATAAGACCCACAGCTCGCCGGATTCTTTCCTGCTTTCAGAATTAATGAGATGGTAGCTTCTCCCCATGAAGCAGGAGGTCTAGCACCTTCAGATAGTATGTTGTTAAAAAGTGCAGTCATGGTCGGGATTATTGCCTCTCCCAGAGATCTATACAGTTACGCTGGGAGCCCATCAGGCCCTGCGGCCTTACCCCTCTTGCAAGCGGTGATGGCCTTCCTGACCTCCTGCTGGGATATATCCAGCTCCAGTTTTTCCCGCTGGGAGGGGTTTAGGGAGGCAAGCGTGTTTCTACTTAACCACTCCCTCGCACGAGTTCTGTCTACTTCGTTATCTTCTTTGTATAGCTCCTGAAAAAAGGCAAAAAAGGCTTCACCAATCTCTTCGTCGGTAGATACCGAAGAGGAGTTATCCTCGCTGTCAATTTGTTTTATCACATTTCGTGTCCTATCTGACTTGGCTTTCCAAGCCAGGAGTTTACTGGCTCCCTCTCCATATTCAAAATGGGCCATCTTGCTGGCCTCCCACCTTTTTGTGATTTTTAGCTGAATGGTAGTGTCTAGCTGATCTTTCAAAGTCTTTAGTTCCACCATATGCTCTTGACGTTTTTCAGGGGTGATCTCCCTGTTCAACCTCAACTCTACTGCCTTCATCGCAGACTCCGTTCGCGCCACCTCTTCCCTATATTGCCTGTTCTTATAGCATGCCCTGCTTGTGACCATACCTCTCAGGAAGGCCTTCCAGGCGTCCCACACCACTGAAATCTCGGCCGAACCGATATTCATGTTAAAAAAGCACTCTGTTTCTTGAAATAAGTACTTGGCTTCAGGTTCATCGAGGAGTAATGAACGATCAAACGTCCATACCCTTAATTGATCTTTCCCTGTCAAACCTAAGTCCATCCATGCAGCCGCATGGTCCGACAAATGGGGAGTCAGGTAGCCCATATTCTTGATCTTGCCCCTGAGGACGTGGCTGGCCAGGATATAGTCAATCCTTGACTTATGGCCATACTTATTGTTGTAAAAGGAGACACCTAACTGGGAGCCCGACCTTTCCCTCCAGACGTCGCACAATCCAGTCTGTGCCATCATTGCTTGAAGATACGTCCGAGACTTAGACAGTACATTTGCTCTGCTACTTGGGGACTTATCTAGTAGGGGATCTAAAACTATATTGAAATCGCCAGCCATAATAATTGGTTCTGGGAATTCCAGCAGATTTGCGAAAATAGTTTTCAAAAACGAGGGGTCATCTTGGTTGGGTCCATAGTAGCCTACCACTGTTGAAAGAAAACCTTGAATAGACAATTTGGCAATGACCCACCTGCCACCAGGGTCAGTCATTGATTTTAAGACACGTGCATTGGCTTGCTTTTTAACCAAGATAGCTACACCCCTAATGTTGGCACTCTGATTGGTACTAATAAAATATTCCACCCATTTTACTTTACTGAAGATTCCAACCAATTCCTCTTTTAAGAGATGCGTTTCCTGCAAGATGATAATCTGTGCAGGGGAGTCTTTAAGGTACTGCAAAATTCTTGTCCTCCTGGTCTTCACTCGCAGGCCATTGACATTCCAGGATAAAAACTGGATAATGGTCATGGCGGTTTATACAACAGAGACTTGAGTGTACCGTAGTAACGATCCCAGACCAAGCATAACCAAGAAAAGTAAACAAAGCTAAAAGGCGAATGAGGAAAACTTTTTTCTTTTTTACCCCTATGCTCCCCACCCTGTGCTCCCCCTCCATCCCCTCCAACCCCCCCTCCTTACCCCACCCCTGGAGAACCCTACCCCCATTTACCTGGACTAATAGTCCAGCTTCTGCCTGCCGGGGCAACCTACCCTATCCCTTCCTTACTTTATATACTGCAAAAAGACTAGAGACTGAGGCTCAAAGAAAACTCTCCATTTCCAATTTCCTATAGAGCTGCTTCTGAAAGAGTACCTCTATAATCTTAAATTTAGCTGGATTATAGTTGGCGAGTCATTGTGTTATGCATGTTTCTCTGAAATCTGATAGCGTGGAGATCCCAAAACCTAAAGCAAAATTAGATCCTGCCCGAAAGTCAAAAAAGAGCCTAATACAGGGAATCCTATATGAGGTTCCGTGAGTAAGCTACTTAGTGGCTGTGACTTTAACAAGACTTTCGAGAAGCTCATCTGCCTCCTGCACTGTTTTAAGATTATACATCTTATTGTTGTACATAACTTTCAAGAGTGCAGGAAATTTTAACTGGGCAACCGCACCAAGTTTCTTAAAATCATCCATTTTCCTGCCCAGCTCCCATTGTCTGTCCAAGGTTGTTTGGGCCAGGTCTGAACGGATTTCATAGGCAAAGTCTCTGGGTTTCAAGGACTTTTGCTTTAAGGCACAGTTGAGAATCTTTTCCTTCAGGGAAAACGTCAGAAAGTTTATAAGGATTTTCCTCGGCTTTGACCGATTAGGATGTTTCCGAAAGGGGTCCCTATGGATCCTCTGTATATCTTTCTTCAGGTCCTCCGCCGATTCTTCGATCTGGACTGATTCCTTTATGAGGGTGACGATGAAGGACTTGATATCTTCCCCTTCACTCCCTTCCGGGACGTTCAAGAGACGCAAGTTATTCCTCCGTGAATTATTTTCTAGCATCTCAAGTCTATCCCGGAGCATTACCTCCTCTTTCTTGAGCAATGCGATGTCTGTTTTGGCCACCACCAACTCGTCCCTGATTTCTCCAACAGAATTTTCCAAGACCTCTGTCCTGGAGTTTAGGAGGTCAATTTTCTTATCCAATGTCTCGCAAAAGAGACGGATCTCCCCTTGGTTCGCCTCAGAAACAGAAAACCCCCTCTTTATATCCACCGACAAGGAGGAGAAGAGAGCTTCCAGAGAAGCCACTGAAGACCCACCAATTCCCTGCTCATCAGCAGCTTTTTGGCCTTCTGTGTTATCGTTATCCGATGCAGTTGAACAACCGGGGTTAACCTCTTGTGGAAGGGTCTTATTTGTGTCCAAAGCCATATTTGAGGCTATCAGGACTGTTGGGGCTGTTGCGGATGTTGCTGCTGCCGTTTCAGGAGGAGTCTGCCCACCCAAAGAGGGGCTACCTGCCGCATCCATCCTTTCTAAAACTGGCGGCAACTCCAACTGCCCTTTCGAGTGCCTCCTTAGAGCCTCTCCTTGTTCAACTACGTCTAGCACTAGCGGTTGCACCTTGAAGTAAGACCGCAAGGACGGTGTGATCTTAATTCTTGAGTCTAGAAAGTGGCTTTTAGCTCTCCCTGCTTTAATACTCCTGCCCTTTACCTCGCAATATTGAAAAGTAGAAAGGTTGTCAACCCACTCTAAGTCAGAGGATATATTCACCTTCCCCTCTTTCGCCTGAGGTGCGCTACCACTGCCACTTAAATCACTTAAATCACCACTTATGCCAGTTTTTCCGACCTGGGGGTATTTATTGTTCTTGAAGTCAATCTTAACCTTTGCAGTCCCCGGTACCCCACCACCGCGCCTCCTACCTCTCCTACTGCCAGTTGTTATAGGCGCAATAGTTGAAGTCACCCTCTCCCCCTGGCCCTCCAGTGCCTGGGTTAATGATTTTAACTGCAGCGGCTGTGAGGGAGTAAGCACTAGCTTACCACCCTCTGTGGTCAATGTAGCAGTGACTGGACCAACATTAAGGTGAAGCCCTCCACCCTGCCCCCCCTGCACCTGTTCTTGTAGCAGTGAATGCCGCGGCAACTGTGGCAGGAATAATTCGGTATCTTCGTCTTCGGGAGGCTGGAACGCGCTGGCCTGCTTGAGTGGAGGGAGTCGTCCTGTGCTGCCTCTGCCTTTGTCAGCCTGGAGGAGCCCGCGAGCCACTGCTCTGCGGCCCCTCCTTAGCTCCAGGGCGGCAGCAGACCAACGCGGCAAGTCGACGGACGCGCCCACACACATCCGGGAAAAGAAACGGCGTCCGCAGCACAAACCTCCACCCGGAGACGCCGGTGAAAAAAAACCACAATGCCGGTAAAAGGAGCCTCTAAAGACCACCAGCAGAGACGCAGAAGGGCAGCATCGCGGGTCTCAGCCTCACATCATGTCGATAGCGGGACGGGACGTGAGTGCCTCCGGCGGCAAGCGGCAGCTTAGCTAGCGGCCGCCATGTTCTCCCGACATTTATATCTCTGTGAGGTATTTTTGTAGTGATGGAAGATGTAGTATACTTAACCACTCCCTCGCACGAGTTCTGTCTACTTCGTTATCTTCTTTGTATAGCTCCTGAAAAAAGGCAAAAAAGGCTTCACCAATCTCTTTGTCGGTAGATACCGAAGAGCAGTGTGGTGCAGTGGGTAGGGTAAAGCAGCCTGGAGGTAGTAGTGTACTAGCACTGAAGTGGCACAATGAAATAGGAGTGTGGTGCCATTGGGCAGTAGTCCAGTGCTAGGCTGGTAATGCCACAGTGGAGTTTGTAATGTACAAGGACCAGTGGCGGCTCCTCCGCTAAGGCGAAGGAGCGTCACCCAACTAGTGTCTCCCCACTGCCCTCTGACCGGTTAAAAAAGGAAAATTAAAATGATAACGCATTGTTATTATCATTTTATTTTTCTGTATTTGATCAGTTCTCGGGCGGGGCTGTGCAGAGTAGGGGGGGAGTGGTGAGCACTTAAGGGCGCATGACGGTTTGGCCGATCCTCTTGGGCCGGCCAAACAGTCATGCGCACTTTGCGTGTTCCCCACCAGGCTGTATTGAACAGCCGGATGGGGAGCATGCACAGGCTCATAGTCACCGTCTGAGTGCCAAACCACAGCGCTCAGACCAATCACAACGCTGCATTGCAGTGTTGTGATTGGCTTAGGTTAGCATGTGTGCTTCCTGCTTCTGTTCCGGAATCATAAGAGACGAGGAGAGGCGGCGGCGCGGCGACTTGATTTGTTTTTTTATTCCTTCCCCCAACCCCACCACCACCCCCGTTCAGTTGCAGCCGTCACTGACAAGGACTGGAGTGGAATCAGTGCGACACAAAACGTGATAATACATAGTAGTTTTGAGATCTAAAATAGTCCCTGTCTTGTCCTCGTGCATTGCAATGGGAACACTCAAGGCGGAATGATACCCCTAACAGCCAACAGCATGTAATTAAAGAGGATACTCTGAAGTCCCATTTTTTGTAAGTTATAATAGCTCTGCCTGACAGTGATTTATAATCACAAAATGGAGGCCGAGGAAGCAGAGTGCAGCCATGCTGGAGGGACGTGCAACCCAACCCTACAATCATAGGCTCATCATAGGGGTAGTTTAACGTCCTAGTTTATTGTCGCTCCTTATTGGACTGCTAGGCACCACTGTACCAGAACGTATTGCTATTACAAATGCGTCATTCCACTCAAATATTGTTTGATATATTTTAGAATCCGCGAACAGTCCTTCCATCTAGCGAGAGCCCAAAGCAGATAGGGGCTGACAGGTGGCAATCAGAATGCAGCGCACGATCCGATGGCGTTGTACGTTTTACAGCGTCACAATGTTCCCTTCTCTGGCATCCTCTTCCGTAAAAGAGAGTTTCCCGCAAGTCCTCGAGCGCAGGGCGCCGCCGCCTCCCCTCCGAGTTTATAATGCAGCCTTTCTGGGCCTGCACAGCCAGTGCCAGAGCTTTTCTATTCTCGGACCGGCGAGCGCGCGGCAGCCAAAAATAACAGGGTTTTTTTTCGAAGATTATCCTAAAATATTGATAGTAGTGTTTTGACATGTTCTAGTGGTTTTCACCGGCGGTTTTCCCAGCGCAGCCCCAGAGGCCTCCGGCCGAAGAGGAGAGATGACTGGAGCTGTCTCGGTTTCCTGTGGGATAATTATGAACGATGCATCCGTTCGTTTCATTTCAGATTTTTGCACACTGGGTCGCAATTTTATTTTTTGTCACGAACCCGGTCCTGTAAACGTTACTAGTAGCTGAATGGCCCGAGGAAGCGGGTATAAATTATAAATATAAACTGAGTCATGGGTCTGTTCTCGGAGTAACATTATGTAAACATTCAGCAACCCACACGGTTAGCTACATAATTTTAATACACGTCCAGCGCGAGAGTATTTTTTTTATACTGTTGAGGACAGCAACATAAAACAAGCCTGTCTTCTGCTGAGGGCCTTCTGTGTTCTGCTGAGAAGGAGAGAGAGACAGGCCGCGATGGAGAGCATACATAGTTCATATGCAAATATGCTGAGTGTATATTGTTGAGTGTGGGAAGGGGCCATGACTCACGAGGGGAAGACAGTGCTCAATTTGTAAAAAAAAAAAAAAATAAGTGCCAACCAGGGCCCTCGTCAGGAGGCACTTTCAGCTTGCACCGCCAATTGCCCCGTTAGTGCAGCCAGTACTAGTAATAACACAACCACTAACCATCACACTCCTACAGGTGTGACAATTCAGAATATTCCAGACCCCCAAAGCAATAAGAATGGCTTGGGCAGCATGTGTTAGTCATTTTTAATGTACATTGAACTAATAAACAACTGTTGTTGTGCTCATCTCCAAATTACACTAACAGCGCCACCATGTGGCAGGCTGCATAAGTGCCGGTGTTGACAATTAATTGCCAGTGCTGAGCACCGGAACCCACTGCCTCAAATTAAGTACTAGTGGGAAAGACTCAAGTGAGTCGTGCTGCTCCTCATATCCCTCAACAATGCTAATACACAGAATATTATACTCTGCACCTCTGCATCTATGGCTCATGCCACTGTGTATTTTTAATGTCTATATGTTGTAACCAAACTCATTTAACCAAGATGCAAGGTGTTACATTTTTGCAGTACCGTAAAGTCACACTGAAGAGTCCTCATGACTATTAGGAGAGTTCTCTCCCTGTGTAAAGTAATTGGTACTTGTAATCTTTGAGGCAGCAAACACTGTTTTCTCATCTGAGTTTTGCTGTACTGTGGTAATAAACTTGAATTTGAAGTTTGTAATAAATATGCGAAAGTGTATGTATTAGCACAGCTTCTCTAAATAATGTTATTGGACTATATATATATATATATATATATATCTACCAAGTCGCTGTACTCAGCAGTTCCCAGCCTACGGTGTCGGTGCCTGCTAAACGGCGACAGCAGCCGTTAAATATGAACATGAGATCCTCGACAATTCTCCAAATGCAGAAGACATGGAGCGGCACACCAGGAGACTGCACAAATATTTTATTGTGCACCAAGATCAAGGACGACGCGTTTCGGCGTGTAGCCTTTTTCGAGTAACTTCCTATACCGCAAATTCCTTTAGAAATAGAAATCAGTGTTCATGAACATGAAAAACATACTTTGCGTTACCATAGCCAAAAGATTTGTGATTGAAAATAAATCAATGTAAATTCATGAAATATAAACCAATACATATGAAATAATTCTTAGAAGGCAAATCACAGTTTAAATTCATTCATAATGCAGAAATTGTAGCGCATGTTTTTAACGTTGACGGCATTCAATAAAGTTCGAGATTCAAACGAGACAAGGGACAGTGCATTTCGTTCTTATAATAAACATGAATTTTATGCATGGACATTCATTAATCAATGTTAAACTGTCTCTTATGCTCCATATATTGTTATTCAGATCTGACCAACAGAATGCCATCCTACGTGATTCAATAAAGTTTTCAAATGGAAACCAAATCGTTGAAACTGCACTACATAATTCAACCCGATGGCATGATGTGCAATGGTATTTCGCAGCCAATATTTAGGTACATAAATCTACTTTCCCATGGATAGACGTATGGGTGGACAACAAGAGTAACTCCTGATTTGCGGTAATGTACCCCTATCAAATCACATTATTTGCCTCCACAATCTATTAAATATTGAGTTGCAACCTCTTAACGTTGCCAATTTCTGAGTTATGTACTCTGTAATCACCCTTTGAGAAATGACTCCAAAAAATAGGAATAAGCTGTAAGCCTGTACAAGGTGCATGATGTGAATGAGACGTTACATAAGTGAATGTCAACTAACACTATTGAGAAATTGCTGAAGCATGGAGAAGAACACCATATCTATCATATGTATCAGGCTATGAAAGAGAAACCCACTGTGGTGGGTCACAAATGTGTACCCGTATATTTCACTACGATACATTTTGATCATGGGTTATCACTTGGTGGTCTAATCATGTATTCCTGCTTTTTTAAAACAAGTGAAAAGTGACTAAAATTAAAAAATTAAAACAAAATTTGTGAATAAGATGAGAGGATCAGCGGCCAATATGTGTTGCAAGCTCCTCGCCACTGTTTAGTCCTTGGGGAGTTTTGGTGTTTAAGTCAATTATATATCTTGACTCCAGGATTCGGAGATTCTTCTCCCTGTCATCCCCCGAATATGTGATGGAATTCTATCTATTCCAAAAAATTGGAGAATAGTGTTATTGCTTTTATATTTATCGGCAAAATGCTGAGCAACCGGATAGTTAAAATCACGGTTGGTCACTGCGCGGAGATGTTGCAAGACTCTTATTTTTAGTGGGAGTTTGGTACTGCCCACGTACCGGAGGCCACAAGGGCACTCCAGTACCTAGACCGTAAAGTCACTGTTGCAATTAATCGCTTTGGTAATGCCTTTTGTGATGCCCGCCCCCGTCATGTACGTTTTGCAATTTCTTCCATTTCTGCAAGCCTTACATGAACTGCAGGTTGTGAAGCCATTGGGTAATCTCAACCATTGCATTTGAGAAGTATCTTGAGGATAACTGTGTACTAGACGATCTCTCAAAGATTTTGGTCGTTTATATGTTATTTGGGGTGTCTTGCCTATGTGTTTACCTATTATTGGGTCAGCCACCAAAAGATTCCAATGTGCTTTCATGGCTTTTCTCAACGCCACGGCTCCTCTGCTGAAAGTGGTTATCATTCTGGGAACTTCATTGGTCTCCTGATTGGAATTGGGATCTTTTCTGGCTGGCGGATCAAACAGTAAACCCCTCTGTGTCTTACTTTTGACCTTATCTTTAGCTTTTTGTAAGACTTTATCACTGTACCCTCTACTCTTAAATCTGGTTATCATGGTACGTTGTTCGGTTAGAAAACCTTCATTTGTGCTACAGTTGCGACGAGCGCGCAGCATTTCTCCGTATGGGATACTGTGTACTAGAGGAATAGGATGATGGCTGGCCACGTGTAAAACGGTATTTCCGGCTGTCTCTTTGCGAAACAGGCCGGTCGTTATATTACCTTCCACGATTTCTACACAGATATCGAAAAATTCGCAGTAATTCGAACTGATTTTATGTGTAAACTTGAGATTCAAACCATTTACCCCCAATTCCTGAATGAATGCCAAAGATTCTGGCCCGTCCCAGATCAGAAACAAGTCATCGATATATCTGATCCAGATGGGTACATGGTCAGTATATCGCTCATAGCTGTCAGTCCAGACAATCTGTTCCTCCCACCAGCCTAGGAACAAGTTCGCTAGGCTAGGGGCGAAATATGTGCCCATCGCGGTACCAGACCGTTGTCGATAGACAGATTTTTCAAATAGGAAGATATTTTCTTTTAGACAAAAAAGCATCATCTCCTCTAACATTTTGTTATGCTCCCATAAACTGATGTGTCTACTTATGAGAAAATACATGCATGCCGCCACTCCCATTTTTTGCTCTATACATGTATACAGTGAGCATACATCGAGGGCTATCATTAAGTAACTATCCTCCCACTGGACATCGTGTATCCTTCTCTGAAAGTCTGAACTATCTTTGCAATATGATCTTAGATTCAAAACATATTTAGAAAGGAAAACATCTAGAAAAATCGAAGTATTCTCCAATAGTCCACCATTCGACGAGACTATTGGACGCCCTGGTGGATTAGTGGCATCTTTGTGAATCTTCGGAAGAAAGTACAAACATGGAATTCGTGGATTGTCTGTCCTTAAAAACCTGTATTCATCATCATCCAATAATCCTCGTTGGTGCCAGTTTTTTTAATTGATCATGATATTCCCTTATTGATCGTTTGTATCGCTCCCAATCAATTTTTTCATAGCATGAAGTATCTGCCAATTGTCGTGAGGCCTCGGCTCTGTACATGTTCATGTCCATGATCACGACATTGCCCCCCTTATCGGAGGGCTTGATAATAATGCTGGAATCTTTTTCCAGGCCTTTTAATGCTCTTCGTTGGAGTTTTGATAGATTGTCACGTTTTGCTCTGGAAATGTTTTCCCGCATTTTTGTCAATTCCACTACAACCAGCAGAGCTATAGGCTTCAATATTGTCATAGGGAATATTAGGATTGTATCTTGATTTCCCTTTCAGACCACTCTGGCTGCCCTGATTGGTGGTTAGATCCAAATGTTCTAAAATGGAATTGACGTCTCTATCTTGGCTTTGTTCATTGTCAATTTCTAGATCATGTAAATCACATACCAAATCAATGTCCCCTACTTGGAGATCAGAAAAAGCTGTGATGTCATTTTGTCTCCTTGATGACATTTTGGATCCAATTGTCATTTTGTACAATTTCATCAATTTTAATTTCCGGATGAACAGGAATAAATCGATTCTCGTATCCGTGTAATTGAGATCACTCGTAGGGCAAAATGACAATCCCAACTGTAGTACAGATGTTTCCTCCGCTGTCAATGATCTAGATAACAGATTAATGATTGTTTTGCTTTGTGTGAGGTCCTCCATTTCCTGCATTGTGTATTTTGTTCTTCCTCCCCTTCTTTTTCTCATTCTGAGTCTTTCTTTGTTTCTTGTCCTCTTCCTCTTTTTGGAGCTTTGCCTCTTCCTCCCCTGCCCCTTGTTGGGGGTTTGTCCGATTGACCTTGTTCCTTTTTCTGTTTGAGAATTTGGAACTCGTGGAGGAATGTTAGGGGACGCACACCTAAAGGGACGCCTGCGTTGCGTTCTTCGGAGTCTGTGCTCAAATCAGAGCTTGATCCTGTTGAGAGCGCCTCTCCTTGTCTGTTATTGAAGGAGGACTTGAAATTTCTCTGTGCCCAATCAAAGCGTTTTGCGTACGTTAGAATTCGTCCTTCCGCATAGTCCCTTTTGTCTCTCAAGAACTTTCGTTGTTTTTTTATCTTAATTGCGTCTTCGTACTCCTTTAGCTTGTTGGGCAGCGATTTGAGAAATTCCACTACAGGCTTCTCAGTTTTTATTTTCTCCAATTCAGCTTTCAACGTTGTCAGCTCTATTCTGGTGGAGTCAAGATCAATTTGAGCATATTTAATAAGAATCTCAAGCATTCCATTGCATGTTTTTGCCATAGACGTCACCCATTCAGTGAGTAATTCGGGGTTAGGGTTCTCATATGTTGGCACGCTAGATATTCGAAGGCCTCTCGGTATCCTGCCCACTTCCACATAGTTTGACAGTGAGGTGACTTCCCACCATTTGTTTATTTCGCGCTTTGATAATTTCTCCAATAGGAATAGTTTCTGTTTGATGAAGGGCTCCGTTCCTGTTGCTCCTGTGATGCCAGTAGGCAGATTAGAACTTGTGTCCAAATTCTCGTCAAATAACGATAACGCAACAACGAAGAGCATTAAATGGCCTGGAAAAAGATTCCAGCATTATTATCAAGCCCTCCGATAAGGGGGGCAATGTCGTGATCATGGACATGAACATGTACAGAGCCGAGGCCTCACGACAATTGGCAGATACTTCATGCTATGAAGAAATTGATTGGGAGCGATACAAACGATCAATAAGGGAATATCATGATCAATTAAAAAACTGGCACCAACGAGGATTATTGGATGATGATGAATACAGGTTTTTAAGGACAGACAATACATGAATTCCATGTTTGTACTTTCTTCCGAAGATTCACAAAGATGCCACTAATCCACCAGGGCGTCCAATAATCTCGCCGAATGGTGGACTATTGGAGAATACTTCGATTTTTCTAGATGTTTTCCTTTCTAAATATGTTTTGAATCTAAGATCATATTGCAAAGATAGTTCAGACTTTATGAGAAGGATACAGGATGTCCAGTGGGAGGATAGTTACTTAATGGTAGCCCTCGATGTATGCTCACTGTATAGAGCAAAAAATGGGAGTGGCGGCATCCATGTATTTTCTCAAAAGTAGACACATCAGTTTATGGGAGCATAACAAAATGTTAGAGGAGATGATGCTTTTTTTGTCTACAAGAAAATATCTTCCTATTTGAAAAATCTGTCTATTGACAACGGTCTGGTACCGCGATGGGCACATGTTTCGCCCCTAGCCTAGCGAACTTGTTCCTAGGCTGGTGGGAGGAACAGATTGTCTGGACTGACAGCTATGAGCGATATACTGACCATGTGCCCATCTGGATCAGATATATCGATGACTTGTTTCTGATCTGGGACGGGCCAGAATCTTTGGCTTTGGAATTCATTCAGGAATTGGGGGTAAATGATTTGAATCTCAAGTTTACACATAAAAGCAGTTCGAATTACTGCAAATTTTTGGATATCTGTGTAGAAATCGTGGAGGGTAATATAATGACCCGCCTGTCTCGCAAAGAGGCAGCCGGAAATACCGTTTTACACGCGGCCAGCCATCATCCTATTCCTCTAGTACACAGTATCCCATATGGAGAAATGCTGCGTGCTCGTCGCAACTGTAGCACAAATGAAGGATTCTAACCGAACAACATACCATGATAACCAGATTTAAGAGTAGAGGGTACAGTGATAAAGTCTTACAAAAAGCTAAAGATAAGGTCAAAAGTAAGACACAGAGGGATTTACTGTTTGATCCGCCAGCCAGAAAAGATCCCAATTCCAATCAGGAGACCAATGAAGTTCCCAGAATGATAACCACTTTCAGCAGAGGAGCCGTGGCGTTGAGAAAAGCCATGAAAGCACATTGGAATCTTTTGGTGGATGACCCAATAATAGGTAAACACATAAGCAAGACACCCCAAATAACATATAAACGACCAAAATCTTTGAGAGATCGTCTAGTACACAATTATCCTCAAGATACTTCTCAAATGCAATGGTTGAGATTACCCAATGGCTTCACAACCTGCAGTTCATGTAAGGCTTGCAGAAATGGAAGAAATTGCAAAACGTACATGACGGGGCGGGCATCACAAAAGGCATTACCAAAGTGATTAATTACAACAGTGACTTTACGGTCTACGTACTGGAGTGCCCTTGTGGCCTCCGGTACGTGGGCAGTACCAAACTCCCACTAAAAATATGAGTCTTGCAACATCTCCGCGCAGTGACCAACCGTGATTTTAACTATCCGGTTGCTCTGCATTTTGCCGATAAACATAAAAGCAATAACACTTTTCTCCAATTTTTTGGAATAGATAGAATTCCATCACATATTCGGGGGGATGACAGGGAGAAGAATCTACGAATCCTGGAGTCAAGATATATAATTGACTTAAACACCAAAACTCACCAAGGACTAAACAGTGGCGAGGAGCTTGCAACACATATTGGCCGCTGATCCTCTCATCTTATTCACAAATTTTGTTTTAATTTTTAAATTTTAGTCACTTTATACTTGTTTTAAAAAAGCAGGAATACATGATTAGACCACCAAGTGATAACCCATGATCAAAATGTATCGTAGTGGAATATACGGGTACACATTTGTGACCCACCACAGTGGGTTTCTCTTTCATAGCCTGATACATATGATAGATATGGTGTTCTTCTCCATGCTCCAGCAATTTCTCACTAGTGTTAGTTGACATTCACTTATGTAACGTCTCATTCACATCATGCACCTTGTACAGGCTTACAGCTTATTCCTATTTTTTGGAGTCATTTCTCAAAGGGTGATTACAGAGTACATAACTCAGAAATTGGCAACGTTAAGAGGTTGCAACTCAATATTTAATAGATTGTGGAGGCAAATAATGTGATTTGATAGGGGTACATTACCGCAAATCATGAGTTACTCTTGTTGTCCACCCATACGTCTATCCATAAGAAAGTAGATTTATGTACCTAAATATTGGCTGCGAAATACCATTGCACATCATGCCATCGGGTTGAATTATGTAGTGCAGTTTCAACGATTTGGTTTCCATTTGAAAACTTTATTGAATCACGTAGGATGGCATTCTGTTGGTCAGATCTGAATAACAATATATGGAGCATAAGAGACAGTTTAACATTGATTAATGAATGTCCATGCATAAAATTCATGTTTATTATAAGATCGAAATGCACTGTCCCTTGTCTCGTTTGAATCCCGAACTTTATTGAATGCCGTCAACGTTAAAAACATGCGCTACAATTTCTGCATTATGAATGAATTTAAACTGTGATTTGCCTTCTAAGAATTATTTCATATGTATTGGTTTATATTTCATGAATTTACATTGATTTATTTTCAATCACAAATCTTTTGTCTATGGTAACGCAAAGTATGTTTTTCATGTTCATGAACACTGATTTCTATTTCTAAAGGAATTTGCGGTATAGGAAGTTATTCGAAAAAGGTTACACGCCGAAACCCGTCGTCCTTGATCTTGGTGCACAATAAAATATTTGTGCAGTCTCCTGGTGTGCCGCTCCTTGTCTTCTGCATTTGGAGAATTGTCGAGGATCTCATGTTCATATATATGTATATATATATATATATATATATATATATATATTCACTGAAAAAACACAGGTTTCAGGGATGTTATAGTTAGGAATTAGCATTTAAAAAACCTTAGCAATTCATGGAAAAAACCACAGGTTAAAAGGACGTTATAGTTAGGCTGACATTTCACTTGTACAAAACCAGAGAAATTCAGCTGTTATAGTTAGCTTAGCTAACTATAACTTGCGCCCCCGCAATGCACTGCTGATGATGTCACATATTACATCACTCATGACATGCTCAGTGACATCAGAAATTAGATGCAAAGGCTTGGGAAGATTTGGAAGTGGCCTCGCAACTTGGGCACAACAGAGCTTTCTGGGAAATTGTAAATCGCCCCTTTTTTCCAAACATTTCCAATTGAGACTGGTATGTCACATCCCGGCGAAAGACTGGGTACTTTTATTTATCAAAATGTTTCGACCCAAACAACTTGTCACGTGATCATTCAATAAGCTCCGATCCTCCACTCCCCAACTCGACGGGAGCGACCCAATTAAGTGACTCCATTGAAGTAACTGACGTCATTAAGGCCATTCTAAGATGTCCAGACGGGAATGTGCCTGACCCTGATAGAGTCCCAATTGATTTATTCAGGCATAACCCTACCGTTTAGGCTCCCTTATTAATAAACGTATTCTGTGCTGGAATTAAGGGAGGCCCAAACAAATCATGGAGGGAATCAGTAACAGTACCAATGTTTTAAAAAGGGGATAGAAACCTCCTGGCCTGCTACCGCCCTATTTCCTTACTAGACGCATCTGTTAAAATACTTGGGCAAGTAATCCTGGAGAAGTTGGAAAACTGGGCCGAGGCAAATACCTTTTTTTCGGATGTGCAATACGGATTGGGCCCAGGCCTGGGCACGGTCGAACAATCCCTAAACCTATTTTTAGTAATGGGAAAATATGTCAAAGCCACAAGAGTTTCTTTACATGTGGCTTTTATGGACCTCTCCTGTACTTTTGACATGGTGAATAGGGGGAAGCTCTGGGACCTAATGGAGATGGCAGGAGTCGAAGTCTCCCTGATAGACCTCCTTAAGCAGCTGCACTCGGATACAACTACTAAAGTTCGTTGTGATCAAAATAGAGACTAAATCCACCCCATCCGGTTAAACCAAGGGGTAAGGCAGGGATGCATCTTAGCTCCCTTTTATTTGTATTTATATTAATGACCTTAACTCAGTGCTTGCTAAAAAAGTAAAAGATTTACCTAAGTTTGGGAGTCGTTCAGTCCCGGTCCTCCTTTACGCTGATGATGCGGTTTCAATCACATATATGGCAAATGGCATCCAGATTTTGCTTGACTCCTTCAATGATTTTATGGGTAACTTAATTTAAAGGTGAACAATCAGAAATCTTACATAAGGATCTGCCACCCTAAAAACACTCCTATGCGAAAATTCTTAATAAGGGGTTCCCCATTGCCAAGGTTCCTAACTATAACTATTTAGGAATACTATTTGACGCTAACCTAAAATGGGACAACCTACTTACTAGAAGGGCACAGAAGCTTGCTGGAGCATGTGAGGCAGGATTTGAATTTGCAAAGAATTTAGGCCATATGCCAATTAAAGAACTGATATCACTGTATAAAAGTAAATGTCTCTCAGTCAGGACATACAGGGCAGGAGTCTGGGGTTACGTCAACCCGGGAAATTTGCAATTCCTAGAAAATACATTTCTATGTAGGTTGCTAGCTACTTGGAGGACCATATGAGAATCATTGCTCTTGTGGCTAAAACTATGGTCTTCACCCGAGACCTGTTTCTCCCGCCTGGCCCTTAAGGACTACATTAGGCTAAATAATATGGCACCAATTCCTTGGCTCGCCTATGTTGAAAAAGCCTTTCAGGACCATGGTAAACCTAACCTTTTTAATTCACCTTACAGTATTGATGCTAACAGCAAGGGGGCAATAAAGACCTTATTTTACAAGTCCCCAAATGGCGCGATAATAGCAAGAGCCCTAGCTATGGACACTGTCCTCCGCTACACATCGATCACGACTACTGATCAGGTGGAACCATATTTATTGTGGGTCACACATCCTGAAATAGATTCTATCTTACATGCCTGAGATTATGAACAGTGCACTTTTTAGTCGCCTTTCCGTTAATGGGTACCTGGTCCATTTCTTTGCCTTACTGTCCGTGTGACTCCATCTCACAACAATCGACGACCCACTTAATGCTTTTTTGCAAATTGGATAGTATTCTGAGATCATATTTCCAGAGCCCCATTCTGTGTTCCTAAGGTTTTTATCCCATAAAGAAGGCTTGCATTTTCTACAGTGCTTAGGCACGCAATCAATTTGCTATTCAGTGATTAGCTATAATTATTGGGTGTTAAAGATCAGGAAGAAGTATACCCTTGGAGAAGGCTAATTTTATGCCTTCTATCCAGCTAATCAAATGTTTTCAAAATTATAAAATTAGCTGAATTGTAAAAGATGATAAGATTGTAATCTTTTTAATACTGAATAGAAAGTTAGATTTATTGGCTGGGATCTTGTCTTATGTTGTTCATTTCTCTCTGGAATATTTACGCCGTAATATGTACGTTAAGTTGTTTTGATTTTGTTAATTTGTGTGATCTGATTTTAGCACGTTTTATGGATTTTACATTCTTTTTAAGGCATTCGATGAATAATATTCTATAGCCGAGGAGGAGGCCCGCACTTCCCTTCTAACATAGCGGACCCATACTTGAGGTTTTTGTTATCAGGCTCATTTTGAGGGAGTCCCTCGGCTTGTATAGGGCCCTTACTATTATAGCAGTGTTCTGAATCTGCAACTCGTATATACATTATGAGATGCTTGGGTATATGTAATGGAATTTATCTTTCCTTTATTCTGATGTTTGTTATGTGCTTTTATGGTCAATATTTACCGAATAAAGTGTCTGACTGACTGACTCTCTATAAATCATACCTGGAAGTTCTTAACCTGCTTACATTGCACTACCCTCTCCAACAATATCAACGTTTATTATAATTATACATGTGTAGTTAAGTATTGTAAAAAATCACGTTACTAGTTGCAAACGGTGTGGGTCCTTCACAAGTAGTAAGTCTGCAATCTCCCTATATAGTGTGCCAAATACCTCTTTGTAGTACCCGACTCTCTCATAGTAGCAAGAACAAGCAGGCCAAGGCATTCTCAGGGGAAGTGGTGTGGGCTAGTACACCCAACCTCAAGCATGCAACAAATAACACCCAGAAATCATTGTCTAGTCAGTTCTTTCCCTTATAAATTGGAAAAGTACTTATTATGCACACACTTCCCAATTCTACACATTCATTTACAAATATATACATGATGGCAGGTGGAAGTACCTATGGTGGCACCTTTTTAACGCACACCTAGAGAACCCTGAAACCACAATATCCTCATCCTGATATACTAGACACAATATAATGGGTGTAGTTATCAAAAGGAACGTCTACTGGCTTTGTTGGGGTGTCATAACATTAGTAAAAGAAGAACTATGACATAATATAACAACACAACACAATTAAAACCACTAAGTGTGGTACTTCTTTACAATGATGTTTATTAATACATGTAATTGTTCACAGTTCACTTTGTCATTGTCAATAAAGCATTTTAACTTTCAATAAAGTGCATGAATCTTTTTTTTATACTTTTACACCAACCCATCCAACAGGAGTCCCTGCACTCTACAGCCATCAGGGTAAAAGCCAGGACTAATGTGCTTGGAATACTGGAGCAGATGTCCAAGGGTCCTTAATGTCGCTCTCTGGGAGACTTGGGGCCCTGTTTACTATCTTCCAAAAAGCACTTCCAGAGCTTTTCGGGGGAACACCACTGTTCCTGGGTGGCTGCCAACCCACAGCAACTCGCACTGAATTGTCTCTGCACTACTGGGCATGGGCACCAAATATGCAGATGAAGCAGCCCCCATGGCTTCTGGGATGCACATTTGCTTCTGGGTTAGGTTATCTGGGTTGTGGCTTTGAGCCGCAACAAACTGCTTTTCTCTTTTTTTTGTATCAATTTAAAAGTGAGCGAGGACGACCGGCTAGACCACGGACAGTGCCTAGCAGGTACACAAGACACATGGAAACAACAAATCGCAGTTCCTCAGCTGAATCAGAAGAAGCAGCCGCGCCAGAAGTGGTGGAACGGCTATATCTGATGTCAGATGCCCCAGTGGAAGATCAAATACCAGAACACATCAATCTCGTAGAGAAACATCAGATCAAGAAGACAGCGACAGTAGACCTTGAAGTAGGGAGACACATTACACGTTTCGTGCTAGATAGTGGGGCTACATGCAACATCATGTGCATGTCAGAGTATGAGAAGATGAAAGTGAAGCCACCACTATCACCGTCCACTGTCGATGTATTCACCTGGGGCTTGAGGAAACCAGTAGTGAACATGGGGAAGTTTACAGAGACATTGACTTACAAAGAAAGATCAAGCACAGAGGAAATACATGTCCTACGGGGAGACCTTCCAGCACCATGCCTGCTAAGCAACGTCACAGCGCAGGTGATGGGTCTCCTAGCAATGACATACAGCATGTCAGAAAGACGGAACATCTTGCGAGAACATCCGGCCATACTACAAGGGCTAGGAAAACTAAAAGAAAGGCAAATAACTTTGCATATCAAATAGGAGGGGGGTGGGCGCACACTGCCTCACACTCCAGCACTCAGTTTGCCCCGATGCATCATAATAAATGCAGTGCATGATAACACTTTCTTCAATGTCAGGCTTTTTTTCACCCTTGTTGGTGCAGCCAGTGCTGTGTATCTCTAGACACGTGTTTCAGGATAATTGTCCTTCTTCAGTAGAGAGCAACACTTTTTTGGGGGTGCTGGAGATGCTGCCCAAAGTCTTCTCAGGTCTCAGTACCACTCGCTGGGCGCAGGTGCATCAACCAGAGCTCGTCAGCTCGTTAGCTCAAGGGAGCCTTTTCAAATAGGAGGGGGTGGGCGCACACTGCCTCACACTCCAGCACTCAGTTTGCCCCGATGCATCATAATAAATGCAGTGCATGATAACACTTTCTTCGATGTCAGGCTTTAGTTTTTCACCCTTGTTGGTGCAGCCAGTGCTGTGTATCTCTAGACACGTGTTTCAGGATAATTGTCCTTCTTCAGTAGAGAGCAACACTTTTTTGGGGGTGCTGGAGATGCTGCCCAAAGTCTTCTCAGGTCTCAGTACCACTCGCTGGGCGCAGGTGCATCAACCAGAGCTCGTCAGCTCGTTAGATCAAGGGAGCCTTTTCAATGAGGCGATAAAACCTGTGGCCCAACATCACCGACGAGTGCCCATACACTTGCAACCACAGGTGGAGGAAGAAATACAAAGCCTGCTGACCCAGGACATCATAGAGCCAGCAGACGGGCCGACCCCCTGGGTGTCGCCAATAGTGGCAGTACCAAAAAAGAACACCTCAAAGATTCGCATATGTGTGGACATGAGAGTACCCAACACAGCAATTGAGAGGGAAAGACACCCTGGACCTCACCTGAATGACATGATTAGCTGCCTCACGGGCGCTTGCCGGTTTTTGAAACTAGACCTGTGCAAAGGATATCATCAGTTGGAGCTCGACCCGCAATCACGGTACATCACCAAGTTCTCAACACACATGGGCCTGTTTCGTTACAAACGACTCGGTTTTGGCATATCATCGGCTGCGGAGATATTCCAAGAAATCATACGGCAAGTAATATGGCCGGTAAAAAACAGTCTGAACTACAGTGACGACATCCTAGTATTCGGTCGTTCAGATGACGAACACGACAAGGCTTTACGCGAAGTCTGCAGACAGCTGGAACACGCAGGACTAACTCTAAATGAAGACAAGTGCGAACTGGGGAGGAATGAACTGGTCTTTTTCGGGCACATCTTCTCAAGGAATGGAATGAGGCCAGACCCCAGCAAGGTAAAAACACTGGAAAAGACAAATCCTCTAACAGACGTCGCAGAAGTAAGGTCATTTCTGGGTCTTGCCAACTACTGTGCTTGGTATATAAAATACTTCACCACAGTAAGCACACCGCTGAGGGACCTAACAAAGCAGGGTCAAAAATTCATCTGGACACAAGAATGCAATCGGGCATTTGAGGCTATCAGACATGCCGTGGTGGCTGTGGATCATCTTGCATACTTTGACCCATTGCTATGCACAGAGCTAATAGTGGACGCCAGCCCGGTAGGACTAGGAGCAATCCTAGCACAACACATGCCGGGTAGAGATTCGCCCAGGAAAATTGTCGCTTATGCCAGCAAAAGCTTGTCCGACATAGAAAGGGCATACTCCCAGCCAGAGAAGGAAAGCCTAGCAGTGGTGTGGGCGTGTGAACACTACCACATGTTCATCTACGGAAAACCATTTACCATCATCACAGACCATCAGGCCCTAGTGACAATATACGGCAATCCAAACGCAAAGATACCGCCCCACATTGAACGATGGGGCATAAGACTGATGGACTATGACTTCAAGATCGTGCACAAGCCAGGGAAGGAACACAACCCGGCTGATTACATGTCACGGCACCCCTTACCGCAGGCACAAGAAAGTGCATCAATGGCTGAGGAATACCTCAATTTTGTGCTAAAACAGAACACCCCTGCACCAATCACACTAACACAGCTAGAGCAAGAAACAGCAAGGGACGCCACAATGCAGGCAGTCAAAATGATGACACAACAGCAAAGATGGAGGCACATCAACAACAACAGCGCCTTGGGAAAAGGAGTTAACAAGGAAGAAATGCTAGCATTCAAAAAGATAAATGAAGAACTATCAGAAACTGAAAAAGGAATAATAATGAGGGGAACAAGGATAGTCATGCCAAGTGCACTACGTCAACAGACTGTAAACTTGGCTCATGAATCCCACAGAGGAATGGTAGCAACAAAAAAGATGTTTCGGGAGAAGATATGGTTCCCTGGGCTAGATAGACTGGTGGAAAACACCATCTTGAATTGCCACACATGCCAAATAACGGGACGACCAGCAAAACCAGAGCAGCTACAGATGTCGGAGCTTCCAGAGGCAGTGTGGACAACGTTGGTAGCAGACTTCTATGGGCCACTGGACACGGGAAACTACTTGCTCGTGGTCATTGACGAATACTCCAGATTCCCAATAGTGCGACAGGTCTCGTCAACATCAGCGACCGCGACGTTGCCAATACTGGATGACATATTTGCAGCCTGGGGTTCCCCACAGACCTTAAAGACAGACAATGGTCCTCCCTTCTCAGGGGAGGAATTTCGCAAGTTCATGGACTACTTAAGCATTCACCACCGGAAAATAATGCCTCTGTGGCCACAAGCAAATGGCATGGTGGAAAGGTTCATGGGGAACATAAAGAAGGCTGTCCAAAGAGCAAAGTTAGCGCAGATCTCCATAGGACAAGCACTCTGTCAAATACTAAGAGACTATCGAAACACTCCCCACAGCTCCACGGGACCATGTCCAGCCGAACTATTGCTGGGAAGGACAAGTAGAACGAGACTACCACAACTAGAGGCAAAGTCGCCACTGGAGCACAGCAGTATCGCTGTCAGAGACCAGGAGGCGAAGGAAAAGATGAAAACCTATGCAGGCGCTTGTAAAATGATTTTCCGTGTTGCATTTCCTGCATTTGTGTCCCATTGCCGGGCACGCACCGACATGCGGAAACTCGAGCCTGCACCAATAGCACGTTTTTTCATGCTTCCTTCTTGGTGGTGGCGGTGTGGCATCTCTCCTCTTGCTGTTTCCAGTTAGACGGTTCGCTTGCTCCACTCTTCTTTCTTTTCTGAGTTCCATCTGTCTGGCATGCGTCGTTGCCCTGGCTTCCGCTCGAGCCATGGTCAGTATTTTCTCTAGTGAAGTCGGCTCTTTCAGAACTTGTGCCATGAACTCCACTGACTGACAGCCCTCAATGATGAGCAGTCATATTGCTTGTTCGTTGTCAAACTTCTCGAACTCGCAGTACGTGACCAGTTTTCGCAGTCTTGTTGCGAAGTCGTCGAGGGACTCCTCTGCTCTTTGACATGCAGTGTTGAAGGTGTACCTTTCGAAGTCTATGTTTCTTTGCGGGTCAAATTTGTCAGTGAGGCACTTTATCAGTCCCTTGTATGTAGCTCTTTCCTCTGCGGGAAATGTTATTAGCAGGTCTTCCACTTCATCCCCGACGAAATTTAGAAATAGATCCACGTGTTTTGCTTCTGCGATATCAGTGGCGCGCATGTACCTTTCGAATTGCCTGGTCCATCTTTCCCACCTGATGCCTGTCTGTGGTTCCGATAGGCTGAATGGTAGTGGTCTGCGAAATATTGCTTGCGCGCTATTCTTGTCACTTGCATCGGTCATTTTGCTGATATTCCTTCTTTCCTTTGTGTGTCCGTCTTCTTTTGTTGTAGTTTGTCCTTTGTTTCTTCTTTTTGTTGCAATTTCCTTTTATTTTCACCTTTTTCTTCTTTTCTCTGGCTTTTTGTTATTGCCTGACTTTAAAATGGCCGCCTGGCCCTCTCTAGCCTCTCATTGGCTGTCTCGCCTGACTCTAAGATGGCCGCCGGGACTTCTGTAGGGGTGAGATTTGCTATCTTTTGAATGGCCTGACTCTAAGATGGCCACCGGGTCTTCTTCAGCTCTTCATTGGCAGTCCCGCCTGACTCCAAGATGGCCGCCCAGTTCTCACGAGATTTCAGCTCAAATCTTCACGCGGGATGCTCGGGGCTCTCTTTCAGTTGGCGGGCAGCTTTCTCCACGGTCGGGTGCCTTTTCTTTCCCCTCACCTCACTTTCTTGATGCGGCCGGGGTGGGCTCCCGATGTCGCTGTAGGCGCTCGGACACGGACCAGGGTGGGCTCGTGGCTCCGTTTGTCTCATGATCGGGGTGGGCTCCCGATTTCGATTCTTCGTTCTTTTGGGGCCCGACGGACCAGGGTAGGCTCCTGGTTTCGTTTCCTGGTGATCGCGACTTCACTGTTTGTTTCTCGGCGGTCAGCGGACCAGGGTGGGCTCCTGGCTCCTTGTGGATGTCGTAGAGGGGCACAACACGCTTCTTGTGGTGGCTCGTTATCCCGCCACCTTCGTCGCCAGTTGTCGTGTTCTTGCTTCACAAACCCACGCAGAGACAGGTCAGTTGCATATGGTGCTTTATTCTTCTTTTCTTACTGCTCCCTACATGCACGTCCGTGCCCTTGCCCTCGCTGTCCAGGAATGCCTCCCCACTCCCTGACCGGAAGTGGTGTCTGGTTCCTGTCCCTCCCAGCAGGCGGGTGCAGGGCCCTAGTGCCCCCTGACCCTGGTCACTACAGGCGGGTGGCCTCCCGGCGTGATACAGGCTTGAGGGATGCGCAAGGAGCCCAAGCTTGAGAGGCCCAGTCAGCTCTGAACTTAGCTGACAACGATCTAGGTCAGCCCGGGAACCGACCTTCTCAATCTCCTGCCCATTCCATGAGGGTGGGTTGTCATAATGTGGTGATCCCCCCCATAACCCCGCCCCCCACAATGGCACATGGGTCAAAGGAGAAGCACAACTCCACTCCTGGGGCTCCGGCATCCCCAGGAGCAGATCTGAGAAGAGCACAACAGCTCTTACTGTTTCTTTGTTGTCCTGTTGGTCTTTTTCTTCTTCATCACCATGGGAATACCCCTATGGGAGCGTGACGGCACTCATTAGATTTTCCATCTGGGCCCCTGGGCAGATGGGGATGGTTTGAAAGTAGGGCACTTGCATGCTCCCTAGCCATTTTCCTCCCAAGGGCGTTGGCCACAGCAGCACAGCTAACGAACCAGACCGGGCGCAATTTCTGTCCATGTGCAGCTACCGCCAAACTCAGGGTAAGCTTGTCGATCTTGGGGTGCTGTCTCTATAGTGGATCTTTAGAGGGTTGTATGGTAGAGCCTTTCCCAGGTTCCTCTGTTGCTTGCTGGCCCACAGAGGTACAGTAGGTCATGTGGGGACAGGGAAGTCAAGTTTATCTCTTGTGTAGCGTGGGCAAGATCCTTACACCTGCCCTACCTCCAGAGCCTTTTCTTTCACTGCCCAACTGCTGTCATATCTGGAATGTGCAATTCCTTTCTGTATAACATGTTTGAAACTGTGACGCGCACTACTATAATTTCCTTGCAAGCTTTCTTGAAACAATTACAAAAAAGATTTTTCAAAAGCAACTGCTTTGACTTGGTGCTGCCTGCACTCCTTCCTTTCTGGCAAGTATGCTTCTGACAAATTGGCTCCGTCCCATTTAAACACCCTGGAGTTGTTGGGACTACCTGGGTTTTGAACTTCTTTCTGCCGCGGGTCTCACTAATTGAGTCTCACTCAATGTAAGCTCTGTTATAATGAAATGCCAGTGTCTGCCTTTTAAGATAAGTTCTGCTGCTGCACAACAGGGATAAGAGGCCCTGGCCTGGTTGCAAGAGAACACATACGCACACACATGTGCACACATAGATGAGCTGAGCGTGTGAGACTATTGTCTACCTCAGCCTGGTATCTGAGCGCAGGTAGCTTCTTGCAAAGGGGCCCCTCTGTGGATTGCTGCGGACCTGTGCAGGCCCTATAATATGAGTGGGCATTCATAAGGCCTTTGTAGTGATTACTGTAAAGTGTGTGTGATTCGCTGGACTGTACACTTTGGGCAAAATCTGCAGCAAACTACAGTTTCACCAGCGACCTGAAGCCGTGGTTGATGCACCAATATTATGGTAAATCAGGATTCTGAATGCAGATCTGAAATGAATGTCCACATATCTGCAGTCCTTCTGGCACTTCAAGATGTATAATTTTCTCTGACGAAGCACCTAATGAGAGTCAGGCTTCTGAATGACCCTCCTTAGCCAAGTTAAATACTTTGTTGGCCAACCGGAGGATCAAAGGCCTCCCCAAACAGTAGGGCCATTTGCTCAAAATTTGGCCTTTTCCTGGGAGAGGAAAGGGTAGGGACGGAATCTCCATGTGCTAATTACTTTTCATAATGCACCTGGCCTAGGAAGGCTCAACCCCACAGAAACAAAGGAGGGTAGCCAGACCTTTGAAGAGAATCACAGCAGCTGCCCCTTTTGATGTTTTGGAGGTAAGGAACCAGGCAGCCATGGCAGCTAGGGGACTCCGGCTCCCAGAAAAGATCTTTCAACAGACATGAAGGCATCATTTCCGAAATTCCCAAAATGTGTTGCCGGAGGGTTAGGGCAGGGGTGGAGTGATGATGTGTCACTTTAGGATTAAGCAGAGGGGCCCACTTTCTGGATCTTTCCAACCCCACTTAAAAACCCCTACACAAGGGAGAGGCTTTTGAGTACATTCTGGACCAGGGAGAAGCGACGCAAGAGAAATGACCAGCTGGAACAGAGATGACACCTGACCCCTACTGCAAAGACGGACTCATGTACTTCTGATTTCAGTTGGCACCCGGGACTATGATTGGTTTCTCCAGGGCCAGTGGCATTGTATTTCTTTCCACCACCCCCAGCATCCTCTGGTGTTCAGTAGAGGGGTGACCTGCTGGTGGGGTTCCCCTGGATTTTCTGTGGACTATGCACAGACAAGAGACAGGTCCTGTGTGAGGAGTAAAACTCAGGCTCCCTAAGAATTGCACAATTTAGAGGCCAGGAAGCCTGAAGAAAGCTCTCCGGGTGGCTGGAATGTGTCACCAGAAGGAAAGCACAACTTTCCTAGAGCAAAGTGGCACAACAGGGCTAGAGAAAACAAAGGGAGAAGCTTTAGCAAATCTTGTTTAGTGAAGGTGAACAAGATTTCAAAATCCAAGGATTAGTTTGCTAAATGAATGCTTAAGACTGGAACAAATTGTCCCTGATAACCACCTCATCATATGTTCTATATAGGGTGCTTATACAAGAAGAGTCATCTGGTACCCTTAGTATATTTTGTTTAAAAATTTGTTTATTGCATTTTTTAACATAAAAAAGAAAAAAAAAAAAACAGAAGAGTATGTCCACATCTGGCAAGAATAATGTAAGTGAGTTACATAGTTTTGGTGTGAGGCACCGAGGTATATATCTTTCTCCCGTTCAAAAAACCATAAATCACAACAACGTGGGAGCATGTCAAAACAGTGCTACAATACCGAGGATAGTGCATCAGCTGGGCAATGTCGATACATGTATTAGCAGTAAATCAATAGGGTTCATCACAAGGCAGGCAACAAATATATGTCCAGTATCTGGTCGTTCAATTAAACAATTCAAGCAGGCAAAGATACATCACTCCAATCTATACCCTGTCCCGCCCCTCATTTCATCAACAGGATGAAGCAGCAAGAATTCTTTAAGCGGCTGCCAAATATCACAAGGACGGGAGGTGACAGGTAGAGGTGTTGCATAAGTGTCACTAGTTGTATTACAATAGATTAGATCACGAATCCAGTCTCTTATAGTAGGTGTTTGTGCTCTGCCCCAATGCAAGGAGATTTGACGTTTCGCCAGGAGGAGGGCAAAGGCCGAAAATCTCCTGATGCTTCTCTTAAGGGGTTTAACGTATCCCAGCAATGCCATAAGTGGTGAAGGCTGCAATTTGTGTTCGACCATAAGGGATAGATGGTGAAAAATGTCCTCCCAGTATGCCCTAACAGGCGTGCAGCTCCAAGCGAGATGCATGAAATCTGCATCCAGTGTCGCACATCGGGCACAGAAACTAGGGACGGTGGGGTTTATTCTAGCGAGTAATTTTGGGGTAATATATTCTCTGTGAAGATATTTAAAATGCAGCAATTTATGTTTATAATTATTCGAGACATACCGGGTTTGTGCACAACAGTAGGTCCATATTTTATCTGTCAAGGTCTCACCCAGATCCAGCTCCCATGTTCCCCTAGCCCGGAGCCCCACTGGAGGGCGCCTGGATTGGGAAAGGCGATATAGCCGGGAGACAAGGTGCATACTGTCTGTGGAAGTGATCACCAACGTGAGAGGTGGGAAGTCCTCCGGTTCAATGGCATCAGTAGGTAGAGTGCTCAACAAGGCACTGTAAGAGGAACCTCTCCATATAGGAAGCGGCGCCACGTGACGCCAGTTCAGTAACAGTGCCAAGCCGGAAAGCCTGAAATAGATCACCCACAGTACGGAGTCTCAGTTTGTCCAGCGTCCTTTTAGTAAGTGTTTCAGTAGCGGGGGGTATCCACGGATTGTCTAGTAATGGTATATGGGCAGAATATAGGGTGTTGTGTTACAGATAACGTCGTAATTTAGTCCATGCCCAACAGGTCGTGGATAATGTCTGTATTTCAGTGGGGCAGCGTGGGAGCCCCTGCGGTAGGAGTGATGACAGTGAGTACGGATACACCTGGGATCTTTCAGGCCTAAGATATTGTATACAGGCGTCAGGGTGGTGCCAGTAGTACGTGAAATGCACCTGTGCAACCAGGTAATAAAGGTAAAGATCTGGAACTCCAAACCCACCCCGCTCATACGGCATGATAAGCGTGCTCCAGCTAATTCGGGGTTGTTTGCCCGCCCATATCAATCGCGTCAATATAGATCGTAAAGTAGCAAAAAAAGACGCAGTCAATGCTATTGGGATATTTAAGAATAAGTATAGCAGCCGAGGCAAAACAACCATCTTAATAATGGCAATTCGGCCCGCTATAGATAGAGGGAGTGTAATCCATCTATCAACTTGGGACGTAAGGTGATCCATCACTGGCCTGTAGTTAAGTCGGATGACCTCTGCAGCGTCACAGTGTAAATAGATGCCAAGGTATTTAGGGGAATCGGTACTCCAACATAAAGGAAACTCCACATCAACCTGGGTAGTGGCTGGAGTTAGTGGAAAAATCTCTGATTTCGCCCAGTTGACCACCAACCCCGAATGTACCCTGAAGCGTACAATTTCCCTCAGTAATGGGGGAAGGTTCTCAGCTGGGTGACGGACGAATAGCAGCACATCATCCGCATAAAATGAGGCAATGAGCGGGCGAGTATGTAGTTGCAAGCCTCTATGCAGGTGGCATTCCTGCATGTGGCGAGCAAGGGGGACCATAGCAATAATGAAGAAGAGAGGGGACAGTGGGCAGCCCTGACAGGTGCCTCGTGACAGAGAGAACTGCGTTGTAATTATCCCGTTCACTTTCAGTCGGGCGACTGAATTGGAGTATAAAAGGCGAACCAGATTTTAAAAACCTGTTGGTATACCCAGCTTTTGCATCACAGCATATAGGAAGGTCCATTCCAATGAATCAAATGCCTTCTCCGCATCTAGCAAGACGGCCGCAGCCGGGAGCGACGGCTCCATCTGGTTCATCACCGAGAACACTGTACGTAAATTTATCGTCGTGGATGGGCCAGGTATGAAACCTGCTTGAAAGGGACATAATATGGTGTCAACTAATAGCAAAAGGTGGGTAGCTAGAAGTTTGGCAAGGATTTTATAGTCATGGTTCAAAAGCGATAATGGCCTATACGACTGGCGCTAGGTGGGTGATTTACCAGGCTTCAGTAATAGGGTCACTATGGCTTCACGCATAGTTGGGGAAAGGGAGCCGCTGTCAAGTGCTTCGGCGTAAACTTCAACCAGCCGCAGGGCAAGAATATCCTGATAAGCTTTGTAAAAGTCTGCGGTGAGGCCATCGGAGCCTGGGGCGTGGCTACTTAAGTCCTTTATTGCTTGCTTGACCTCATCGGCATTGAACGGGGACGCCAAAAATGTGTGTTGTCTGTCCTCGAGACAGACCATTGCTATTTCCTGCAAGTATTCTCGCAGGGCCTGTCCTCCAGGGGGATCTCGTGTTTCGTACAGCCTCGTGTAATAGGCCAACAGGGCCTCAGAGATATCGGTAGTAGTTATTAAGGACTCACCACTATCTGAGTCTAGTTGTGTGATATATGTCGATTGAATCTGCGGGCGGAGTAGTCGGGCCAGTGTCCTTCCCGGTCGTTCCCCCTCTCCATAGACTCTGGCCGCCGCATATTTACCAAGGTATTTGATTTCCCTGGCGGCTGCGTCATTAAACTCCACCATCAACGCGGAGCGGGTGCTGAGAGAGGCCGGCGAGGGGTCAGTGAGAGAAAGAGTGTCAATCTCTCCCAGTTTCTGTTCGAGTTTACTGAGTTCCCCACGGATAGAGCGGAGCACGCCAGCGTGTTTAGAAATACAGATCCCGCGTACCACCGCCTTAAAGGCGTCCCACAGCATCAGCTGGGAATCTACAGTGCCGTCATTAAGATCAAAATATTCCCGAATGGCATCTCCCACCTCACTCCGAAACACAGGGTCAAGTAAGGCAGACGAGGGGAATTTCCATAATGGTCGCTGTTTAGGGAGCAGAGAGAAATCCAATACAAGGAGGATCGGAGAATGATCCGATATAGTGCGAGGTAGGTATTCGATTTTGCGCACGTCCAGCATTAGCTGCGGTGTGAGATACCAGTGATCTATGCGGGACCATGTCCCGTGTGGAGCAGAATAAAAAGAGTATGTTCGGGTCGTCGGGTGGTGTGTGTGCCAGGGATCAGCTAATAGTGAGGTCTGTAAAAGCGTCGACAGCCCAAGAGCAGAGTGGGGTTTCGTAATACGTCCTGGGCCAGTGGAGTCTGTCACGGGGTCCAGCGTAAGATTAAAATCGCCTCCCATCAGAATAGTATCGGTCCCCAGTCTATCGACACTCGCGGAGAGTGTGGGAAAGAAATCAGTGGAGTCAATATTCGGTGCGTACACATTAACAAGCAGTATTACTTCTCCCCTCAGCAACCCCTTCACCAGTACATATCGGCCCTCGGGGTCAGCAACCACCTCGACAGATCTGAAGGGGAGGGAGCGTTGCACCAATATGCACACCCCTCGTGAATATGAGCTATAACAGGCGAAAAAACGGGACTCCCCCCCAAGTGGAAGCAAAGCGATGTGTTGGTAGAGGTGCATAGTGGGTCTCCTGGAGGAAAGCTATTTGGATAGAATGCGTTGGCCAGGTAGGTCAATACTTGCCTGCATTTTTTGGGATTGGCCAATCCCCTAACATTCCAAGATAACATCGAAGGAGGAGACCAGAGCTGGTGCCACCATTAGCATTCAGCGAATCACCCGAAGTAGTGGCTGTATAAGCCAAGAGTTAGCATCGCACACATCATGCACTGCAAATAGGGACAACGCTCTGCAAAAAAACAGTAAACAAACCAAATACCAATATAAACATACAAAACCCCCCTAGCCCCCAACCTCCCCCCCACCCCCATCAGATACGCAAAAACAAGGCACCCGGTGAATCCCGGCACAGTAAGAACAATCAGGGAAAAGGGAAGAAATAGTGAAAAAGGGAGGGAAAGAGGGGATGGAATCATCCTGCGGGGGGATGGCAACACTCCGTCGAGCCAACAGGTTGTAGAATTATTGGAAATAGTTTTCGCCACCAATCCGTTTACAATTCTAACTGCCATCAATCTGTTCAGTTACAATGGATAATACCAGTACGACCAATCTGCGAACAGGAACTCAATCTCCAGGAGGCTGCACAGATTTGTAACAATCAGTGTCAGAGTGGTAGGTCGTGGCCAATCCAACGTGATCTAAGCATAAGGTGTTAGTCAGCGAGTACACTCAGGGTCATGGCCCAGGGCCAGCGTCCACTTCTGGATGTTTCTGCGTCATAGATGGTTTGTGTTTCTTCCAGAATTTTTCTGCCTCGTCTGGAGAGTCAAAGATATGAGCCTTACCCCCAAGTTGGATTCGTAGCCTGACCGGGTAAAGCATAGCATATTTGACGTTTGCTTTTTGAAGAGTTCTCTTCACAGACGCATATTTACGCCGGGCCTCTTGCACCATCGGCGTAAAGTCAGGGAAAAGGGAAATGGTGGAGCTCTGATATGTGAGTGTCCCGCGCTCTCTGGATAGGCGAAGGGCTACATCTCAATCGTTATAGTTGAGGACTTTTGCAATAATCATCCTCGGAGGAGCGCCAGGTATAGGTGGGGGTCCCAAGGTACGATCGGCGCGCTCAATTGCAAATGACGCAGAGAAGGCGTCCCTACCAAGGGGGTCCACGAGAAGAGCCTCCACAAATTTTGCCATAGGACCGGTGTTCGTGGACTCCTCAATTCCCGAATTACGGATGTTGCCTCTGCGAGAGCGCGGCTCTAGATCTTCGGCTTTAGTGGCTAGCTGCTCAAGAAGGGACTCCGTGCGCTCAAGGCGCCGTTGCAGGGAAGGTTGCGCATCCTCTAGGTCCGATATACGCTGTTCCGCACCGCCTAGTCGTGTATCCTATGTCTCTAGGCGTCCATGAATATCATCTAGACGGCTAGTTAGCGTGTCTAGGCGTGTGTTTATGGAGCGGAAACCCGCCCGGAGCTCAGCCATTATTGACGCTGCGCCGTCCAACTGAACCGATTCTTCCCCAGTGGCATTATCAGTGTCCTCCCTCCTTGGGGTCTTCCCCGCCTCAAAGTTTAACTGGCGTTGTTTTGGGTCCGACCGGCCCATCCTAGCAGCAGGTCTAAAGGGGGGGCTGTATGATACTGTGCAGGTAGCTGAGGGTGTTATTGATCACAGGCAGGGGGATTGCAGTCCGTTTGTCAGATTTATCAGGGCAGACCACAGCGCAGCTGACACAGCAAGTTAGGGGCGCCAGTCCAGGGTCCACCAGCTCGTGCGTTGCACCGGGCTTTCCAGTGGCAGCACGGAGTATTTTCAAAATGGCGGCCAGGGGCGCCCAGGCAGAGCAAATCTCAGCGGGAGGCGGTGCAGCAAAACCCAGCCGGGTAGCGCGCCAGGTGCAGAAGCCCCACACTCACGGTACCGGCGGCATTATACCAGGGGAGGTGAGGCGTCCGCGCAGCCCGCAGCAAGTCTCAGCCGCATGTCAACTTCAGCCTCAATCCAGCGAGCCGTTTCTTCCTCCGCAGTCACAGTGGGTCAAGAGTGCCTCCCTCTCGGAAGATATCACTGGTGTAGAGGTCTCCAGCATTCAGCGAGTCCGGGCGGCTCCGCAGGCAGTCTACGGCTGTTGCGACCGCGGCAGCGGCCGATCAGGATGAACGATCCCAAGGGTTGCGTCCCAGGCCCTGCCCTCAAGCTCACCCGGGTCCCCTGTCAACCCAGGGCTTCCGAAGGCCGCGTCAGGCCTGGGCGCACCGCGGGACCGATTCCAGCGTGGATGGCAGCACGGGGACTCCTACCTCGCGCATCAGGAACGCGAAGCGGTGCATCCGGAGCGGGGAAACCGCAGTGATGCGTGGAATGGCGGCAACTTTTACCCGGAGGCTCCAGAGCTCCGGAGTCAGGCGGCCATCATGGTCGCCGGCTCGGCCACGCCCCCGCCCTTGGTATATTTTTTAATGAAAGACCGTGATTGCAGCATCCTTTTGACATCATAAACCTTGTTTACAGATTAGACAATTTGAGAGAAATCTCATCCACTATGAGGGAGACAGATCTCCATGCAAGAAGCCACTATCTCCTAATGCTGTGGTTGTGTCTCTGCATTCTAGCGCTTATAGTCCTGCAATTAAGAATAGAGAAAAAAGAAACAAATACCAGAATGCACAGAAAGTTAAAACTGGGCTCTATGATTGAATGAAACTGGGAATGGAATAACTGGAGGTCTCTGGGCAAACTTTACATTTCCTCAATGCAAATTACTGCATGATATTGTCCGTGATACACTGCAAACTGAATTGCTTGTTGAACTGCTGTAGGCAGACAATGGAACAGTGACAAGGGGAAAAAACCTAAACTGCCCAAAGTCACAAAATTGGATCAAATGGCAAAGCTAAGATTTCAGCCCAGGTCTTATTTTTCCAAGGTTTGTAGCTTAGCGCCTAGATATTATGTCCTCCCAAGCAACCCTGCTAAGGAATTATTAGTGCAACTCATTGCAAAATTATGGTTTGTGTTCAAGTTAGGAACATTTTGGAAAGAGGAGTGGCTCCTGGAAGTGAAACTTGCATTGTTTGATTGCCTCTAATGTAAACGTTCTGTGAAGCATTTCTACCAAAAATGTTTGCATATTCCTGCAACAAATATGAGTCTAACGCGTCCGAGTGTGAACAGTGCATTAAGTGAACAAGAAAAGCAAAAGTGCACATGATTTTTCAACTGCAGCTCATTTTCACACTGCTTGGTGAATGCAATTTTCAATCTATCCTACAATGTTTTCCAGACTCTCTGCATTTCACTGAAAAGAGAAAAAAAGGGTTTTTAGGTCGAGCCTAGCGTTGCAGCGCTTGTGCTGCTCGCTCTGCGAGGCATGCTGTAGTAGGGTATGTTGTGGAAGCCTCGCCCACTCTCCGCCCATATTTGTAATTGGCTGGTGTCAATGTCCTTGGTACCGCCCTATCTCCATTTGTTGCCCCCCATAAGGACTGGACCTTTTACTTCGCTCCTAACACGGCATGCTTTTTCTAGTGGGTGAGCACTATTTACTTTATTGACAACGGCGGCTGTCCTACTGCAGGCACGACGTGCTTTGGTGCCTTCTTTAGTCCCCCCCCTCCCGTTGTCCGTGCCTTCAAATAACACCCTCCCCCCGTACCTCCCGTTGTCGTGATGCCTACTGTGCCTTCACACTCACGTTGTCCGTGCTGTCCCCCCCCCCTGGTTGTCTGTGATCACTACCATTTGGAAAGCAATAGGTCTCGCAAATGTGTGTTTGCTTTACATTCCAACATCCTATAAACGAAATACTTTTACAAGAAACTATTCCCGAACGTTGCGTTTCTCATGGTGTGCACAGTGAGTGTCGGGCTCTGGGGACGGTGTCGTCTGAGCGCTTGCTCTCTGTGAAAAACCTTGTTCTCTTCGGTTCGCTAGGGAACCATGTTGTCACTCTTACGCAATGTCCGCGCGCGCGTGTTGTATTTGCTTTTCTATTCTGAGGTACCTGAAAGGGCGATGTGTCCTTGAGTGTCCTCATATACTTAATTGCTTTCACAAAGCCGCACAGCCTTAAAATTAGTCAGTGCAGTTCGAGCTACACTGCAATAACACCACTGCACGCCTATGGAGAGGCGGAAAGAAGCAGTTGTCTGTGTGGGCCTGCGTGTTTGCTGAAGCACTGCCGCCCCTGGGCCTCCATGTTTACCGTGAGTGGTTGAGAAACGCCAGGCTTTTCGCTTCCTCTGCGTTCCCGTGTTTTATGCAATGGTGCAAGCACTGGGCTGTCTGTCAGAGCCGTCTCAATCATAATGAAAGTATTAAAAAACTAGTTTCTTTTGTAGCGCTTCATACAACATTTCTGCCCTTTGCAAGCACTGGAAATAACAGGTGTAACGATTGACCAATGTAATGATACTTAATTATCAATGTCAGAAGGATGGAACACTGAGTTTGCCATTCTGCTTTATTCAGACTCATGACCTGCGGCGATCACAATGTTATTCAGCGTTGCGCATTTAACTCTGAGCCATCCTGCCACCATCCATGTATTTTGGTTTCCTAGGCTGGATACAGTTTTGCGTGAACTTCCTGCTTGTGGTGTGTGTCTCTCCATACCTGATGCAAAACACTATTAGAACACATGTCTGTGGTCCTTTGGTGTTAATGTGAGGCCTGCTTATTTTCAGCAAGGGGTGTCCTATAGAGAAGGCGGGATGGGTGGGATCTGAGCAACTGGCAATTGGTCAATCTGTAATGTAAAGGCTGCTTGGAAGCCTGTATTGGCTTTAATTGATGGAATCCCTTGAAACTTCCTGATGATGCACATTTATTCTCGTTGAGTGGTATTGTAAGAGAGCTACCAGTTGAGCTGTGAAGTTGCTTTCAAAAGACAGTTATAAAACAAGCATTTGCAATGCAATAGGTCTCGCATTTACGCGAGTTTAAGCTATTGGCATTGTAAATGACAATGCCTTTTATTTATGTTTTAAAAACAAAAACAAAAATAAAAGGCATTGTTATTTGCAATGTCAATAGCTGAAACTCGCATAAATGCGAGACCTATTGCATTGCAAAAGCTTGTTCTATTCAGGTTAAAGGAACTGCCGATGGATTGCAGAAAAATAACTTCTGGAAGCAATTTTTGGGGTAAAATAGTAAATAATTGGGAGCCCAACCCTCAGCCCCTCGTGTTCCACCCTCCTCCACAGAAAGTTCTGGGGTATAAATCTTTCCTGACACCCCAGAAGCAGATGTAATGTGTCACTGTGGCTACAGCCCACTGCCCAAGAACTGACCAGAGGGAGAAGTGAACCCCAGGAAGTACACCGCAGGCTGCTTTGCCTACAGCCTCTGCCTCTGCCCTGCTCTGCTCTACCAAAACTGTCTATAACAGCACCCTCTACACCCTGAGCCGGCAACCGCCCATTCCCTTCTCCCTCCTGCCCCACATTCTCTACTCCCTCCTGCCCCACATTCCCTACTCCCTGCTGCCTCACATTTCCTACTCCCTCCTGTTTCACATTCCCTACTCCCTCCTGTCTCACATTCCCTACTCCCTCCTGTCTCACATTCCCTACTCCCTCCTGCCCCACATTCTCTACTCCCTCCTGCCCCACATTCCCTACTCCCTCCTTCCCCACATTCCCTACTCACAGCTGCCTCAAATTCCCTACTCCCTGCTGCCCCACATTCCCTACGCCTTTCTTCCCCCATATTTCCTACTCCTTCCTGCACCATTCTCTACTCCCTCCAGCCTCACATTCCCTATTCCCTGCTGTCTCCCATTCCCTACTCCCTCCCATTCCCTACTCCCTCCCATTCCATACTCACTCCTGCCTCCCATTCCTTACTCCCTGCTGCCTCCCATTCCCTACTCCCTCCCATTCCATACTCACTACTGCCTCACATTCCCTACTCCCTCCTGCCTCACATTCCCGACTCCCTCCTGCCCCCATTCTCTACTCCTTCCTGCCCTCCATTCCTTGCTCCCTACTGCCTCCCATTCCATAGTCACTCCTGCGAGTCCTGCCCCACATTCTCTACTCCCTGCTGACTCCAACTGCTTCTTCCCTCCAGCCTCCCATTCCCTACCCCCTTCTTTACCCATCGCCCCCACTCTCCCAGCTTCATCTCCTCAGCCGACGTCTCTCGACTCTATGTCCTTCGTGGGTTAATGAATTCATTTCATAGCACCGCCTCTCCCCTTCTGTGTGTTGAAGCGCTGGACTAGGCGCTGTACTAGCCTAAGTAAACACTACACCCAAGCATGCAGTAACACTGAAGAAGAAGAACCGCTAACCAAGTGTAGGCTGCATGAACGGACCTTATCTGTGACCCTGCTGAAGCTCGCAGTTGGATTTAGAATGGTTAGATATCCTTTGGATTTGTAAAAAATAATAAAATATGTCTTTAAAAAAGTGTAGACTGCTACCCAGCAAGAGAAGTGTCACTAGCCCCCCATCCCTCACAGGGAGGTTGTTGTCATGCCATGAGGAGTCTAATGTTGCACTAAGTCGCCTGGACACAGCAAGGGGTAAAGAAGGGGGCGTCGAGTAGGTGGTAACTGGGGTAGAACTGTGAGTGGCGGAGTTATATCTAACCCTGGGCGGAGCTGGCGTAGTGCCACTACGCGGAGTTCCACGGAGTTATGAAAAAACGCAGTGGAACTCCGCTCCGGCACCCGCCTCCAGAGAAGCAGGGCTTGGGGCCTTGGCTCCGGCGGGCCCCGGGGTGCAGGAGCCCACGTCCTGCGGCCAGCCGAGGGTCCGTGTGCCTGGGACGGGGGTCCCACGTGCCCGGGCAGGCTCCCAGATCCCCTTGGCCTGGCTGGGTTGAGAAGCAGGGACCGGGCCCGGGGCCTGGGCTTCGGGCAGGGCCTGGGGTGCGGGAGCCCCCGTCCTGCGGACTGCCGAGGGTCCGTGTGCCCGGGACGGGGGTCCCTGGTGCCCGGGGAGGCTCCCCCCTCCCCAGCCTGGCTGGGTTCAGAAGCGGGGACTGGTTCCGGGGCCTGGGCTCCGGCGGGCCCTGGGGTGCGGGAGCCCACGTCCTGCGGCCAGCCGAGGGTCCGGGTGCCCATCATGGGGGTCCATCGGGCCAGGGCAGGCCTCCATCCTGCTTCGCCCGCCTGTCAAGGTGCCTGGGGGACCTGGGTCAGAGGTCCGTCGGGGACCCCCACCCGCAGCCCAGGGCCTGAGGCCCAGCTGGGGTCTCTGAGCCCCCAGGACGCAGAGCCCCCGAGCCCTCTAAAGGGCAGGCGGGAGCCCTCCCACGAAGGCTCGGGCGGGCAGATTGGCATCCTTCGGGCCCGGCCATCTGGTTGCGCCTTTCCCCTCGGCCATCTGGTCGCGCGCAATGCTTTCCAATGGGGCGACCAGATGGCCGGGCTGCCCTGGAAGTCCCGATGAGGGCTTGTTTGCCTCCCCGATCCCAGCCAGGGCTCCAGGAGGTCGGGCACGTCAGCGCCTTGGGTCCCCTCCGTCACTCGGTGCACACGGGTTACCAGAAAAGGGGGTACCCTTCCTCCGGATTACTAGGGACAGGGTACGCCGGAACCCCTCTAGGCCTAGCGGTCCTCAGGCAGCAGCCGGACAGGCCAGGACGCCACCCCAGCCCAGGGCTCCGTCCCCTAGCCCAACATGTGGCGTGGTGCCCGGGATAGGGGCCCGCGGGCCCGGAGAGGCCTCATCTGTGCCCGGGAGCCTCGACTGGGTCCTGGGGCCCCAGGCTCAGTCTTCTGGCCTGCCGCTCCGCCAGGGGCCCGAGACGGGGTTCCGCCGGGCCCAGGGAGCCTGCCCCTGCTTGGCTGGGTACAAGAGCTCTGAAGGGGCCCTCAGAAGGGCGCCCTCAACACCCCGGGCTCCGTCCTTGGGCCTCCCGCGTGGCAGGGCGCCCGGGACGGGGTTCTGCGGGCCCGGGGAGGCCCCACCCTGCGCCTCTGGGCACGGGAGCCCCGACGAAGTCCAGGGGCCCCGCCGGGACCCGGGGAGGGCGCTCCCGCCCTGGTCTCCGTCTCCCGGTCTGCCGCTCCGCCAAGGGCCTGGGACGGGGTTACATAGTGCCCTGGGAGCCTCCCCCTGCTTGGCTGGGTTCAGGAGCTCCGGGCGGGGCCCCTGAGGGCCCTGGGGAGGGCGGCCTCCCCATCCCGGGCTCCGTCCTCGGGCCTGCCGCGTGGCAGGGTGCCCGGGACGGGGTCCTGTGGGCCCGGGGAGGCCCCACTCTGCGCCTCTGGGCACGGGAGCCCC